>VYZQ01054061.1:20542-51116 GCA_013400655.1 Mystacornis crossleyi | reverse complement strand
GGGCCCTCGGGGCGGGCGGCGGCCGGACAGGGGCACTCGGCGGAGCCCGGCCGTAGCGCCCACCGGCGGGCCCTGCGCCGTCCCCGGCGTCTGGCGTGGCGGGAGCCGCGGGGCCCGGCCCGGGGTCACTCTCCTGCCCGGAGCCCCGCCTGGGCCCTGGGACCCCGTTGTCAGCGCCTCCCACCCGCCCTCCACACGGTGGGATCCTGCACCACACGTAGGCAAGAGCCCAACAGCCCCTTCGAGCTAGGAACGAGACCCCTCAGCTCCGGGTTCTGCTTCCGCTGCCCCAGCACGTCAGCAAAGAGCTTTAGTTGTCTGGTGTTCCCTGGAGGGCTGCTTCGACAGTACACAGCAGAGGAGGCTTTTCCACACTCGGGTGCTTACAGGTGTTCCTTTTCTCTTCCAACAGAATTACTGCCATGGCAACTCAAGTGCTGGGACAGTCTGGTGGGAACAGCCTCTTTCCCGGCAGTTCTAATATTGGCATGGCATTGTCCAATGACATGTATGACTTACAGGACCTTTCTAAAGCTGAGCTGGCAGCTCCTCAGCTTATTATGTTGGCAAATGTGGCCTTGACGGGAGAAGTTAGTGGCAACTGCTGTGATTACCTGGTTGGAGAAGAGAGACAGATGGCAGAACTGACAACGGTGGGGGACAGCAACTTCTCAGATAGTGATGGAGAGGGTATGGAAGATACCCAGGCTGCGGAGAGTGACCGTGAGGCACCTGAAAATGTGGAATTAAGCTCCCTTGAAGTTCCTAGTGTGGAAACTCAAGGTCCAGCTGCTTGTTCCCCTCCTAAGACTCCCAGTGTGGACAAAGATGTCTCATTGGAAGCACTGGGTACTCCAGAAAGCACAGAGGACAAGTGTAAGAGCTTGAAGAGCAAACCATTTCGTTGTAAGCCTTGCCAGTACGAGGCAGAGTCTGAAGAAGAGTTTGTGCATCATATCAGGGTTCACAGTGCTAAGAAATTCTTTGTGGAAGAAAATGCAGAAAAGCAAGCACAGGTGAAGGAGTCTGATTCCTGCACTGCAGAAGAGGTGGATTTCTCTAAGGGCCCAATCCGTTGTGATCGCTGTGGTTATAACACTAACAGATATGATCACTACCTGGCTCACTTGAAGCACCACAACAAAGCAGGGGAAAATGAGAGAGTCTACAAGTGTACCATATGCACTTACACTACTGTCAGTGAATATCACTGGAAAAAACACCTAAGAAATCATTTTCCCAGGAAAGTGTATACCTGCTCAGAGTGCTCCTATTTTTCAGACAGGAAGAACAATTATATTCAACATATTCGAACTCACACAGGTAAGTTTTTAATCTTTTTTTTGACTGAAGTGCAGTAAGACTACTGAGAATCTGTGATGAATGAAACAAGCAGAGTCCTCTTTTTGCAAAGTTTGTTCTATCCTGATAAAGCTTTGTGCTCTCTTCTCTTGGTTCTACCAGGTTATAGCCTCATGAAATTTGGTTTGAGCTCCAGTCTGCAGTCCTAGAGGACTGAGGAAATGTCAGATGCCGAAGAGAAGATGAAGGGCATCCTGTTTAGTAATTTTAAGCCAGTTTTTTGAAGAGACCATGACAAAGTGTGCCTGTGATAATTGTCACGGTCTACAGTGCCAAAAGCTCACGTACTCTGACACCAAAACAAGCAGATTGACAAAAGGTGCCTGAATCCCATAGGTAGTTTTGGAAATGGTACCTTGAGACTGAGCTGAAACTTGACTAAGATATAATTACAGAGAAGAAAGAGCTGATACATACATGCAGAGGAGTCCTCCAGCATCCACAAAGTCAGGATAAGAGTTGAACAGTGAATTAATTCCTTTTAATGCTCAGAGGCTTCATTTTTTCTAGGGCCTGCATCACTGCAGCAGCCAGAAGTAGACACGTACTATTGCCCTATAGGAAGTGTTCGAGGGAGTCTGACCTGATTTCCTAACTTTTAACCTCGGTTTGTAATTGGAAGGGACAGTGTGAGGCCCCTTTTTTCCCTGGCGTATACCAAGTGGAATCAGAGGATGTGCAGTGTTGCTGCTGCCCTGTGAGCTGGGACCACAGGTGACTTAGGAAATACCTTGCTTTTCATCGGAGAGCCTCACCAGCCTCTCACATGGGAAGTTCTGATGAAGCAAAACTCCTTTCAACGAGGGGTTATCATATCCATCTCACCTCTCTGGGCCATGGGGTACAGTTACTATGCCTCCTAATCCCATTTGTGGAAGTGAGAGGGCAATTCAGAGCTTCCTTGCTGCTTAGAAGCTTTTATTTCCACCGTGTCAGGGCTTTTCTGTGGAGAGAGTTGACTTGCTAACCATCTTCTAGTGTGCTCACCTGACTTGGTTCCCCTTTATTGTAGACTGTGCTTGCTGAGGAAAACACTGGGGAATTTCTCCTTTAAAGTCGTGTTTTGTCACAGCAGTGGCAGGAATGGTTTGGAGGTTTCAGTTCAGTTGGCTGCAGCTGTCTGGAAGGGGTGGGCACTCCAGAGGCCTCGGGTCTGGGCTTGAGCTTAAGTATGCAGGAGTTTGTGTTCGTCAACTCGCTTTGGTATCTGCTTTGTTGGGGCTGGGAGGGTCTGCTTGGAATTTTAGTGCTTTAAGACATATTATTCTCCTATGAATAGCTGTGTGATGTTGTTCAGAGGATACCATCAGTTTCAAAATCAGTCCCATCTGAATGTTTTTTTTCTAAACAAGTAAACAAAGTTTATTGTGAGAGGTATTAGGAAAATGGTGTGGTTTATCCTCCAGGTCATTTTCTTTGTGTCTTTTGTAGGAGATAACAGGAAAGAAACTAGGTAAAAGTGGCAAAATAGTAAGAAAAAACGTAAACGAATCATGTGGGGAGCTCATGGCGAAATGTGAGCCAGTGCTGTAGTTCCTGTCTAGTTTACATTTGTCTCAACTTTAAATTCATCTCTGCTTGTGTTTGTGGATGACATTAGGTCCCCCTTTCTGATTTCTGAAAGCACTTGTTGAGTTTTATAGGAACTAACCATGAAAGCATGTTTGCTGAGGAGGCGCTCTGTTATCACTGCATTTGACCGATTTACCAATGAACTGTGTTACCCTTTTTAAAAAATCAAGCATATCCAGATCCTCTTTTGCTCCTTTGAAGACAGTGGTGCAGTCAAGGTTTCTGGTTCTTTTCATTACTGTAATTAAGCTGGAATGAGCCATTATGATTTCAGCATGTTTTAGTCTACCCTTCAGTGTACCCTTTGTTACTTCATAACTACACAGTTAAGGTCTTTCAGGCTGTTTTTGCTTGATAAAAACCTTCCAAATATGTTAGTAGAATGATTTAGGAATGTGCCTTGTTTCCAGTAACATTGATTTTGTGGAGGAGAGTGTGTGAAAGCTAGAGTATTAGAAGAATGAATAAGCTCCTGGAAGGTATATTTTATACACCAGACTAAAAGTCTCTGCCAATATTAGTGTGTAATAAGTTGCCTTAAAAAACACAAGTAAAACCAGAATGCACATCCCCCCCCACCAAACAGCCACTACCCAAAAAAACCCCTGAAAAACCACCCACAGATATTAGAGAGTCAAACGTATTTGCAGACTGTTTACATAACAGTATTGAATTTAGTACAAACTGTCTGAATGATACTAAAATAGCTTTGGATTGCAGTTTTCATTTAAAACTAGAGAAACATATTTATTGTGAAAAATGAATGGGATACATCCATACATCATTTTCTTCTTATTTTATGGGTTCAGAATATTAAAGAAGAAAGTTGGAGCTGTTAGTTTCTTTGGTTTCCTGATTGCTAATAGGTTAAATAATTTTGGATAGATACTTTTCTTTCTCTCCTGTTTTTTGTTCTTTACCAGACTTTTTTTGTGGGGGAAAATGCCTCTTTGCAGTTAATTTGATTCTGTTGTGTTAGAACCATACGATTTTCTGAAACACTGACTGTACAGCGTGGAGTTTCACAGGATAAATGTGCTGCTGCTGCTGCTGCTGCTGCTGCTGCTGCTGCTGCTGGAGAAGGGCAGTCTTAGTTTTCTACCCGTATCCTGGGACTAGTTGATTCAGCTCACTAAAATCGAGTAAAGGAGTAAAAATACTCCTTTCCACTTCCCCAGGTCGGTTCTCTGCAGATTAGTGAACTTAGTTGCCTTACTAAGGGCACATGCAAACACCAGAGCACATGGCCAGGAGCAGGGAAGGGGGCAGCACGCTTGTACCTTGCATGATTGGGAAAAATACTTTTCCTCTGGATGTTTGGGGAGCATGGGAAGGCAGGCAGAGGTTATCTGCCTACCTGTTGCTCACAGGCATGTTGGAAAGCAGGTGTCCCAGAACCCACCCTGTACTGAAGATACCTTGCAGCTTGTGACAGTGCTTGCGTGACAGGCTGCTGACAAATGTGGGGGACCTTGGGCAGAAGGGTGTTTCAAGGACTCTACGAATGGTCCTAGGCTTGCCACCTGGGAAAGCTACATCTGGAGGAGCCCGTCTGCTGCCCAGTAGTGGGTGGCTGGAGGTGTTCAGGGCAATCTCTTCCTCTGCTGCTGGGGCAGAATGGGCTCTTTGTGTCAGGGACAGATCTCCCTGGGCTCGTTTGTGCTCGTTAGACCTTTTAGACCAAGTTTTGACTTGATTTGCCTGCTGATCCTGAAGCTGTACTACGTGCAAGACAGTGCAGCATTGTTCTTTCTTTTTTCCTTATTTTGCTTGTTAGAAGAAATTTCTAAAAAGCTCCACTGAAAATAATCTGAAGGGCTATATAACTAAAACATCTGGTTCAAGCAGTTACAATGTTCTGTGTCTAGTTTTGGACTGATTTTGGTTTGGTTTGGTTTTCTTTTTCTTCCCTTTGTGTTTTTCGGGTTTTTATTAGCTTTTGGTTGTGATAGGGGATGTTTCTTGCTTGTCACTGTGTTGGAAGTTTGATGGAAGCAGATTTGTTTCAAGCAGATGGGAGTTCTAATGGCATATAAAAAAAGGCTTTATCAAGAGATTGTTGAGGAATAAGTTTGGTGCAGGTAGCCCAGAGTGCAAGCTGCAGTTCGAGATGCAGGTTTTGCTCAGGGTGAGAGTGCGGAGAGGCCATGAATTGCCAACCATGAATTGCCAGCCAGGTGAATGGACACTGAGAGACACAGCAGGAGCCATGGACTGCCAACCTTTTGGATAACAAAGCAGATGAAGACTGGTGATGCCAGCGAGATAGATGGACATATAGCAGCTCAGCAGCAGGAGCAGAAGACCGGGGAGGAAGAGCGAGACGTGTGTGCGGGTAGATTGTGAGGGTACAACAGCCCAGGGGTTCCATCCTTGGGGATCCTCTTTGGAGGAACCAGCTCCAGGTTTCTGTGTTACTGTGCCGTGAGTAAATGGCTTTATGGAACGAGACATCTGAGACTCTGCTGTGGGAAACCTGGGGTCAAACTAGTACAGAAACCTGGTCTGACACTGTGAGTGGGGTGTGCAGGGAGTCAGGTGGGGCACTGTTGGGTCACTGGAGCCACACGCCGTGAAGGGGCTTCGGTCCCAGCAGTCCGGCCTTGGGAGTGTGGCTGCCAGAGAGTCTCCTGAATGGTCAGACTGGGAACTTTCCTTAACAGGATGATCTTAAATTTGTATGCCGATGTCAGTTTGCCTGTTCATTTGCATAGAGTTAAGTGCCTGCTTAAGCTTTTGCTAGACTGAGGCTTATTCTGTTAGAGTCTTCTGGAGAGGTTTTTTCATGGCTTGTTTGCATATAATGAACGAGCTTGTAAAATTACAGTACATATCCTTTGGGGAATAGTATTTGACAGAACAGCCTGTACAATGCATTTAGTTCTCAAGTGGCAACAACACAATTTAAATTAGTTGCATTCATTATACTTAAATCTAGTATGTTTTGTGGCTGTGCCCTATGTAAAAAAGGGCACGAAAGAAAGCCTGTTTCACATTCCTGATGTTGTAGGTAACTTTACAGATATGAAATTTCAGGTAATGGGAAGAAGATATGACGGAATATTCCAGGACCTTTGGCCACATATTTTTTAATTGTAAGGAGTCATTTAAAACCAAAGCCATTTCTTTGTAACAAAAGGACTACCCCTCCCTTGTACATGACTTAATCTTACTGTGTGTATTGCACCAATCTCCTACCTTGTTTTAATTGGAAAGAGGGGGAGTTATGGTTGTTAGGGTGAATTTACCTTTAAACTGCTGATCTAATCAAGAACGATAGTCTAAATGTTTGATGGAAGGAAGAAATGTGGAATTAATCTGCATTACAAAGGCTGCTTCTACTGCTGTTTTGGCACAGGCCAGCAGTGGAGCCTCACATCACATACTGGCAGATGCAGGTCTTTGCTGCTGCAGATAGAGCTGTGCCTCTGAAAGTGAACACACAAGCCCGTGTGCAGGGCTTTTGCTGATGTCCAGGTCTCTGTGATTTGGAGAGCACCTTGGTTTTATGCTTCATATGTAGCAAATTTATCAAAATGCTGTAGTGTAATTCTGGCTATGATTTGAATAAATACTACAACTGAATAACTTCTTTTTCCCCTTTTCAGCTTCACTCCTCTCTTCTCTTGGGGGTGTCCACCCAGGACAAGAAAGTGTTTGTAATGGAGACAGTGTGCTAGCAGTTTAGGGCAAACACTCCTGGTGCTTATCTGGACCTGCCTAACATGTTAATTATAAAACTGCCTGCCTATGTTTGGAGCTTGTCTTCACTTGAAAAAGATTTTCAAGTATCGTTGTACTGATACAATTTTTAGCTACAATTACAAGCTGACTGTCCTCAGTGGAGATATAATTTATGACAGGTTAGTTTCCATTAGTTCTCCAGAACCAATAACTCTTCAGGCATGGGGTTTTGAGTAGTCAAAATAAATGTTTGTGCTACACTTAAGCTTTTGCTAGCAGCATAATTTAACTGAGCAGGACATCATGCTTTTCCATGCTGCAAGCTATTTTCACTCTGCCAGTAAAACTTTGGAAGTAAAGACACGGTCTATCCACACGTGTGTTCTGGTAAATACAAGTTCATGTGAAATGGATTGTCATATCCCATCTTAATCCAAATTAAACACGGAGGTTTCAGGTAAGGTGTTATGCAAAGCAAAAACGTACCTAGTTTCTCACAGGATGTTTCGTGCATCTTCTGAGTGTTGGGAGAAAATGCTGTAGGGAAGTCAAGTCTGGTGGCCTAAGGCTTCCTAAAGTTGTCTATCCTCATCACCTTTTGGCTGAGGTTACTGTTGACCCCAGGTGGATGTTAGGATGTGTCTCTGTCATATCCTGCCCTTTTACTACCCTCCTTCATAAGGCGTGACATGTTGCAGTTGTCCAGCTCAGGCATATGCTTCTCACTGTCCCTTTGCTGAGAGATAACATGCTCTGAAATACAGTGTGAGGATCTGTGACAGCCTCCCCTGTGTGGCTTGCTAACCAAGTTTTGGAATCTGCTGTGTTTCAGTAACTACTTTGCTGTTTGTTTTTGCAGGGGAGCGACCCTATCAATGTGCGATGTGTCCTTATTCCAGCTCTCAGAAGACCCATTTAACCAGGCACATGCGCACCCACTCAGGTTGGTACGGAGTGGCAGCAGCGTGACTGAGGAATAGGGGGTGGGTCACGGTATCACAGCATGGTTGCAGTTGGAAGGGACCTCTGGAGGTCCTCTGGGCCAGACCCTGGCTCCAGAAGGGCCAGCTAAAGCAGTCTGCCCAGTTCTGTGTGAGGTGCCATCTTAGCCAGTATGGCCTGAGCTTTAGCTCCTTTTATAATGGGGAAGGTTGTCTTGCTAAGGAATGCTAAGTGTCATGAATAAAACTGATAATGGGAATATATCTTTTTCTTTTTACTTTTTAAGATCTATTCTGATATTCGTAGGGCTGCTCTAGTAGTCCTAGTAATCTCGTAATAAATACAACATTGTGATGATATAGGAACAAATCCTTGTACTCTGTCTGCTGTCATAGCTGAGTTCAAATCAGTGAAGCTGGGAAAATTTTGAGTAGCTGAGAGTCTCCTCTGGGATATCTGGGATTGAACATCCTGCAGGGGTTCTGAAGGAACCCTTAGCTTTTGTTTAGTGTGACACAGGGATGTAAATTAGTGTCTGCATATGTCAAGGAGACACAGGGGAAAAAGCAGACTCAGAGGATGTTCACAAGTGACTCAGTCTTGTGGCACTAAAAGCCAAATTAACAATTTTCACTAGCCTTTATTTCCAATTACTGGTCATGAGCTGTGGTGTTACAAACATCACATCTCTTGGTGTTACAAACATCTTGTGCTCTTGTGAATCTGTCTTTGAATGAATTAACAGCATTTTTGGGAGCTGTAACAACTAGACACAAGCATAGTTGTCCTTTATGACTCTCGTAGGGGAGTTCAGATAGACCTGAGCCTGTGCTTTTGATTTGTTTTTGTAAAATCTGAATTGACCAGCCCTAGGTGAATTCCTAATGCTGGCAAACAGGAGTTGAAGTCTCCTGAACAGTAATTGTCTCAATTTCAGTTGATGAGGCTTTTAATTGAAACCAGAAGTCAGTCAATTTTAACCGTAGTGAAGGGGGGCTTGGGCCCAAGGGAAATAGCCAGCTTTAAAATGACACGTCAGTATTTTGGTTTGAGAATTTTGTGAATGTAGTAGTCTGCTTTCAGAAACAAAAATAGTATTTGGTTGAACCTCTGGTTTGCAAATGAACCACCAAATTTGCAAATGGTTTGGTCAATACCGAACCCGGAAACCGTGTCACGAACATATTACTCTGCCCTTGTTCTGTGCAAGGAAGTCTCAAATCTGAAGGAGGTAAGGAGTGTGATCAGCCTGTGGCCCTTGCCTCAAAGGTCTCTGAGGGAAGGCATGACTTTTGCTATCAGGGGTGTTGTATTAATGGCTCTCCTAAATTCTATTGTATGTTTTATTGCATTTGACCAGGCATCTGCACCTTTTCTATGGCAGTTTCTGGAGTCCTGCAGTTCACAGGCTGGCCGTTTAAGGCCCCTGGGTGCTGTAGCTTTCTTCCATGTCAGATGGCAAATCACAGGGGTTTAGAGCCTAACTCGTGGCTGGTTTTTTAGCCATATTTTTAGCAATATCCTTTTCACTTGCACAATAAAATGCCTGGATTTAGTAAAGGCGATGCACACAAACTCTCCACATGCTATGAGTTACCCTGTTGCAGCTCTGAGCACTCTGTGCACTTAGAACAGCTTGTTCATGTGTATGTAAGAGAGGCTGTTCTTGTCCTCCTTCAGTGTAACACAGAACTATTCTTTGAAGTGAAGATGATAAAGGCTCTATACTTGGAGGAAGGATGAGCAATAAACATATCAAGCCTAAACTTGTAGAAAATGTCTCCAGGAAGAGTGAGGAAAAAAGAAGGAAGTAAAGTGTGGAGGGAGGGAACCAAACTAGCTCTTTAAATAATAAATAGATGCTGCAGACAGACATGAGATGATCTGGACTCTTAAATGAGTGTCCCCCTCCTTCCTGCCAGGGAGGCAGCACAGCCTTTTCTTGAGTTTGTGAGGGTGTTGCAGGTATGTGGTTAACACACACACACACATGCAGGCTCCATATCTTCACTGCAGGCTGGCTGGTCTCCTGAATCATGCTACAGAGCATGCTTGAGTTTGGGCAGTGGGTTGCAGGGATGGGAGAAGCACTATTGTATCAGAGCAGAAGGGACTGGAATGGATTTTCAACATACTGAATAAGTAGCATGCATTAGTTCTGCAGAGCAGTTTTGGGATGCTGGTTCAGAGCTCAGGAGCATCCCAAATTTCTCAGCTAAATTGGCACATGCACAGATGCTCCTGAGTTGTTGCACTAGAAGTGTTTTTCCTATTTGCTTTGATGTGTAAGGGGAAAGCTGCTTCTGCTGCTGTGGCATGCACTGAGCAGAACATTTCAGGAACACTTCTATAGGAGTCATTGCACTAATGTAAATGCAGATTTTAATAGTAACATGATGGCTTTGGACTACATTTGTTAAACTTGCCAAGAGTAGCCTGCAGGCAGTGCATCATGTGTTGGAGGCACCAAAACAGTGAACTGAATTTTTTCAGAGGTAAAGATCATCTGGGCACCCCTTTCATGTTCTTAGGTTTTTGCTAGCTTCTTTTCCCTCATTTCTTTTTCAATGCAAACATGAAGTATGCTAAATCTGTGTAAAGTTGGACTTTTTTGAAACGTTTGTATGAAACTGCTATTCATCAAATGTTACATTTCCATTTTTCTACAATGCATTCAATGGACCAGTTGGGTATGGATTCCATTTGCTAATATTACTGTAGAGAGATCTCTGCCGGTATGTATGCCTAGCCAGAACCTGTGACCTTGTTACTGCTTGTTTGGTTTTGGATCCCCTTCCTCCCAAACCTCACCCCTTCTCTCTTTTTTTTTTTTTTTGTATTTTGTTCTTAGTGTCTTGTGAATGTGTTTGTGACTTGTGGATTTCTTATGTTGACTTTGCTTAATTTTAAAGGCGCATGGATAATTTCCTTTATCCTTTTCAAGTTTCATATTTCTGTATTTGTATTAGTGGGAAGTGATTGCCCCGCAACCACCATGCGTAATAATCACCGTCATTCCCTTCCGTCCTTCCTTCCTTAGGTGAGAAGCCATTCAAATGTGACCAGTGCAGCTACGTGGCCTCAAACCAGCACGAAGTGACTCGTCATGCGAGGCAAGTGCACAATGGGCCGAAGCCTCTGATCTGCCCGCACTGTAACTACAAAACCGCTGACCGCAGCAATTTCAAAAAGCACGTTGAGCTCCACGTCAACCCGCGCCAGTTTCTCTGCCCTGTTTGTGATTATGCAGCGTCTAAAAAATGTAACCTGCAGTATCACATCAAGTCCAGGCATCCCGATTGTTCTGACATCACCATGGATGTCTCAAAGGTGAAGCTACGGACTAAAAAGAGCGAAGCTGACTTTTCTGAGAGCAGTAATGACAAAGTGGAGAAGGAACCAACGAAAGGGGATTCAGCTGCAAAGAAAACGGAAAAAATTGTGAAGGTGGAGAAAAAAGACAATTCAGCAAAGGAAAAGAAGTCAACAAGCAATGTTTCCGCAGGCCAGGTGACAACCAGAAGTCGGAAATCGGCGTCAGAAAACAAAGACGTGGATATTAAAACTGAGAAAAGTACTGAGAAAACATGTAAAACAAAGAAGGTCAAAAGAAAGGCAGAGACTGAGGCAGCTTCCTCAAAGCAAGAGCCTGCGAATGATACCTCAGTAGTAACAAAAAAGAAAAAGAAAGTGGAAGCTAAACCCAGAGACTGCCAGGAAGCTCAAAAAAGTGATGTTGCACCAGAGGAGGAGCCTAAAAAGCAAAATTATTGCCTCAAGAAAAACAGAAAAAAGAAAGCTCTGAAAATTAAGCACAGTAAAAAGAACAGTAAACTCAATCAGGAGAAGATTGAGGAAGAGGAGATGCCAGATGAGTATCCTATCACAGAAAAAGATGGATGTATGAACCTGGACACTGAGGGCAGTGACCAGAAGGAGCAAGATCCCACTGACACAGTGGCATTAAACAACAATGGTGGTCATGCTCTCAGTGGGGAGAGCACTGATCCCAAAGGAAACTGCATCCAAGGTGCAGGGCAGCTTTGTCTGCCAGCTCAGGATGCAAATGCAGAAGCTGAGGTAAAGGACCAAGAAATGCCTGCGGCAGCAGAAGAGAGTGAAGACACTGGTGGTTCAAAGGAGGAGGAGAAACAGGTGGACAGAGGGGAAGACACTTGCTCTGAGGAAACTTCCCATGCAGTGTCTTCTGAAAAAAGCTTGGATGTGCTCATGGATGTGGTACCGTATCTGGCACCTGAGAAGGAGCCAGAGGAAACTGTGGCAGAAACTGAGAGTAACTCAGACCTGATGGACCTGAGCAAGACATGCCTGCCAGCGACAGAGCCAACAGGAGATGCTGTGCCAGCACCTGTGCCTGGAGAAGGGTGTACACAAAGCCCTAAAGTGGCTCTGCCCTTATCTCGTGATAACCCAGCAGTGAATGAATCTCAGGAAATGGATGAGGATGAGGGCATCCACAGCCATGAAGGCAGTGACATCAGTGACAACATATCAGAAGGAAGCGATGACTCGGGGTTAAACGGTGCTCGCTCTGTACAAGAGGAAACAAGTCCAAAGATGTCGCAAGGAGCTCCAGACACCACGGTGGCCAGGGAGAACTATGTGTGCATTTTTTGTGACCGCTCATTTAAAAAGGAAGGTGAATACAGCAAGCACCTCAACAGGCACTTAGTTAATGTGTATTATCTTGAGAAGGCAGCAAAAGGGCAGGAGTAGAAATAGCTGTTGTTTGGGGAATCTTTTATAAGACCTTACACAGCTTATGTAAAAATACTGTAGATTTTTTTTTTAAGCATGGTTTGCTTTAGTGTCTGCATTGGTTTCTTTTTTGGTTTTGTTTTTTTTTTAAGTTGAAAATATTTTTGACAACTTTATGTGTCATGGTGAACTCATTAACTATTGGATCTCTTAATTAGAGAAAGCAGATAGGGTGTATGAGGTTGTGTCCTATAAAGTCACTGTAAGCTTCTAGTCTATTAGCTTATGCAGCTCTTTTATAAACTGAGTTTTAGGAACAAGACTGGAGCTAACAATATACAAGTTGGATGTTTTATAGAGCCACTGGCATAAGTTGCTTTTTGTTCTAGCAGCCAACTCTTTCTCTCCCTTTGTCCCTTCCCCCCCCCCCCCCTTTTTTTTCTTTTTAGTTCTTTTCAATGTATCTTGATGTTCAAAGTGTTAAACTACTTGATTTTTCTACCAGGAAGATAGCTTCTATTACTTAAAGAGCACTTTGTAAAAGAAATCAAAGTTGGCTAGTGATGAACGTAACTGTTTAAGCTAATTACAATTATGAACATACATTTCAGATCCCCTAAGTGTGAATGATGAGCCAAAATTTGAGAGTAGTCCTTCCAACTTTTGATTGGAGAGCCTCTGTCTTGATTAATATCTTAATCACTGATATGTAATTGGCTTTGTTGTGGGGGAGCAAGTTTGTTATTTTTAATTTCTGCTTTTTGTTTTTTGATTGTGCTTTAAGGGCTTAAAATGTTGCACTTGTTTTTTGATTTTTACCTATGCAGTTTAATCTTCTAGGAATAGCTTGTGCAGTATATGTACACTTTATATATGCATGTTTGGTTTTGTATGTGTAAGTTTTTTTTATTTGGAAACGTTCAGACTTGTTGCTTACCATGGGACAGTTTTCTGGGGCAGTTTTCTGTGATGCTCCTTACTGCAAATTTTTGTTGTTTTCCTGGGATGTGATTAGCTGTGCATGAAGTTGCTGAAATTATGAACTTCTTGGCTATGCATTTTTAACTGGGTTTAGAATTGTACAGTCCTTGAGCAAAAGGATACCAATGCAGTTCCAAAACACTCTTTTTCCAAGATTTATTCTGTCATGGAAATGCCACTTCTGATACTTTGAATACACATGCAGAGTAATAAATTCTGATTTATAATTTGGGATCACGAGGTAGGAAAACAATCGTTCTCCGTGGAAACAGTCTGTAGATTCTGCAAGTCTGGATGATTATTTGTTTTCCCCTTCCGTTTTCATTTTGTGGTGGACAGCAGTCAAACTTCATGAGCTTTAAAAAAATAAAATAGTAGCAGTGATATAATCTAAAATCTCATACACAAAAAACCCCAATAAACATATAAAGATAAATCAACTGGTAAGCAACAAACCTGGCATTAAAAATCTGTAGAAATTTCTGCTCCTTATTAATTCAAGTTGCATTTAATAAAACCCTCCAGCTTCCATGCAGAGAGAAACATATAAGCGATCAGATTGTCATCTCAGGTCTACATGTCATACCAGGAGCTTTTAATTCTAGACAGATTTCATTTCTAGCACACACAAATGCAAGAGAGATTGCATACCTAAATGCTTGTACCAGTGGCAAAATGTAAACAAAATCCAAACCAGCAAAACCCTCCAGGTCCCATCTGTGCGCTCTTCCAACTGCCATTATCTGCCTTTCCAGTGGGACCAGTTGGGGACAGCTCCAAAGAGGCAAATTTGGAGGCAGTTGTTATTTGGAGAGTGGAGCTGAAGAGCTCAGACAGCATTTGTCAGAGCACTTTATTGCAAGTAACTCTCTGTGTAAGCTCTGGAATAAACCCCGTTCTTCACTGTGTGTCCCCACAGCATCTTCCCCTTCAAACAAACCCACTGCTGTGAATGAATAGAGAGCAACAATACTACATTGCTTCTGCTTTTGGGAGAGGTTAGTAATAGGAGGCCAAAGATTTGAGAGGGAAGGCATCCCTCATGGCAGAAATAAGTTGTATAATGTATAGTGAGTTTTTGTTTGCATAGATAGTGTTCAATCCTTACCTTGGCTGCGACAATCATTGTCAACTCCAGATCAAGTTGCAACTATTATTTATGTTAAACATTAAGAAAACAAACCTAGTTGAATTGTTTTCCTAAAGTACCAGTTGTAATAGGTTTAGATGTATTTTTTTTCTTCATAGTAGTGTTTCTTTATATATAAATGTTGCCACCATTTGTGAGTGATATGAGCAGATGCTGGGAATTCCAGTACTGTGTAGAGGTTTAAAACTCCCTTCCTATCCTTGCCATTTTGTGAGAGACTTCAAGGACTTTAGCTATGTTCAAGTAAACTCATGGACTGGCCTGATAATTTTTTCTTGTTTGTTTTCAAATGAAAGTGTTGACTGACTTAGAAATTCTCTCTGTGAGATAAAAGCAGAGGTTGTTCTCTGAAATACCGTGCTGCACATTTCTGTGAAGTGGTCAAGGTTTCAGTGCTTGATCTGACAAGAACTCTTCGAAGACAACAGTCGGCTCCTCTTTGGCGGAGTTTTCTACCACAAGATGAGAAACTGATAATAAATTATTAACATATTAAGAAGAAAAGTTGATTTTTTCTATCTGAGACCCATCGACAGTGTCCTGAAATAGCTAATCTTGGTGCAGAACTGTGTTGGAATTCTCTGCAAAGTTTGGGATTATGTTACAGTAAAAAGGCAAGGATGTAATGCATTATGTTTATCTCAAATGTTAGGCACTGCTAATATGAGTATTTGAGTGGGAGTGCGGGTCACGTAGCCCACCATATATGGTGGTCTTACATTGCTGTATCTCCCTTTAAACAATGCCTTTTTTTTTTTTTTTTGGTCTTTTTCAATATTGTTAAATTATTTTGTGTTGGTTTTGCCAATGCTAGCATGTTTGTGTTTTTTGGCAATAATACCTGTATTTGTGTTCAACCTCCAGTACGTGGTTGGAAGGATTAGCACGCTGATACACCCCTACACTGCCAGCCCTCAGCTGAGTCGTGTTTTGGGCTTTTTCTGTATGAGTCTATACTCTCAAACTAACTGCCTGGAGAATTGGTCGAGAAATGGGTAGCTAGGCACTTAAAATCCATGGTATTGCAATTGTTGTTTCTGGATTTTGGTGATCTAGGCTGGAACTTGAGTCATTTAAAGAAGAATGTTTAACAGCTGACAGGCCAGTTAAGATACAGTAATGTCATTGATTTCAACACATTTAATGTAGCTGAAAGGTATTAAATCAAATTCAGGAGTTTTCTTGAGTGTCAGTTGTGTAGACATGTGGCGTGCATATGATATTAACAGAATCCAAATAGCTGATTAAATTGTTTTATGTGTACATATATTTTTCCCCTTCTAAAATTACACTAGCTAACAAACTTTTGTAAGCTGGCATGGAAACATGTTTATGATGTTTAGTTGCACCATGTTTGATGCTTTTACAGTGCAATACTTGTATTCTCTGAATTAAACCAAAGGTAATTTTTTTTCATGCTCTCTACTGTAGTGCATGACAGTCTTTTCTACGTTTGTAATAGATGTAAAACGAGCCAGATCATACTTCCTGTTTCTACCTAAATCATGTATAAGAAGTCTTTTGTTCAAAATGTAGTATAAAGTTAAACTAAATTGCATTATATTAACCTTTACAAGTGTATTTTCCTAAGCATAGTTATGATTAAATAAACTTTATTAAGGAACCTGCAGCTTTTGTTTTCCACTTATTAATGGCTGTGGAAGCCATTTCTAATTAGAGGCAGGAGCAGTGCCCATGTCAGTGACAGAGCTCCTGAAGACTTTAAGCCAGGCAGGTGGGCCTGGGGGTGTCAGTACAGAGATGTCAGACTTGACTGCAGACAGGGGCAGGGGCTCCAGAAATACGTTCTTTTTCCTTTTTAACGTTTTGTTTTAATTTCCCTACCCACTTCAGTAAGGACAGGGCGCAGGGTGGGGGCTGCATGCACACGGATGAGGCTCAAACACAATGCTGAACCTGTTTGTGATTTGGAAGGGTGGGCCCATTCAGTGGGCATGAAAGGCAATATTCCCTGCCACAGGAGAAGAAATGCAGCTTGATGGAAGCTGTGGAATTTAAATTTGAGTTTCAGAGGTAATGCAGGTGACAATTCGTTCTGCATTCCGGAAGGATCTCTGGTGCAGTCTCACTCAGGGAATTAGCAACAGATTTATAGAAATTTACATCATCCATCGTCCCGATGGCGATAGTGCTGTCTGTAGAGGTACTGAAAAATGTCTTGAGAGCTGTGGAACCTGGGATAGCCTGCAAAGGTGACGTTTCACCTCTTTGCCAGCCTGGCCATTTTAGAAAACCTGAGCTGATTAACCCACGTGCTGACCACGATGCTGTGGCTTGGTCATTCTTACCTCCTTCTAGCACAGAACAACTCCTATTTGCCAAGGGATAAAGGCAAGGAACGTTTGATAAGGGGATAGTTCTATGTGCAGCTTTGAACACTCCTAGAACTTTTGTTGTCTCTGATTAAATGTTTTCTAATAAGCAGTGCCCCCCTGCCCTGTGCCATCTTAGTCTGTCAGTGCAAATGTGGGTTTCTGAGCCGTGCAGTTATTACTCAGCTCAAAGCAGCAAAGAGCAGGGTGCAGTGCTACCACAGGATGTAGCCTTGGGGGCTGCAGCGTGGCAGGGGCTGTCAGTGCTGAGGGGCAGGCTTGGGTTGCTGCTCCTGAAGTTTTGTAGGCAGCGTGTGAGCAGTTTATGGTACGGATCGGGAACAGGGAACAGGATTGGTGCCTGGGCCTGCCCACAGACTGCAAGGGAGATCTAAGAGCGGGGCATAGAGATGGCAGGGGCTGGGTACCGGAGCGTTTCTGCCTGTGCCGTGTGAGTTAATGATTTCAAACTGGATCAATACAGTTGATTGTATTGCCCTGCCCTTTGTACCACCAGCTCGTGCTACCCCCCACCCCCAGGACGGCATTTTCAGGACAAGGTGGTTGTTCTAGAGAACTCAAGTGGGTTGGCAACCTGAGAAATCATTTTCCCTTAAACTTGCAGTCAGGTCATCCTTATCTTTGACTAGTTCCTCACACCTGGCAGAAAACCTGCTGGTTTTTCCTGGTAGAAAACCAGGATAAAACCTGCTAGGCTGAAAACATGCTAAGAATCTGCTTTGTGCGGAGTTGTTTTTTAACAGAACCAGGTAGCCAAGCGCAAGTGCATGGCTCTGCAGTACCTTGCAGGCCAGCAGGAGATCCTGCCCACACACTGAGCTGCCCCAAAGGTGAGTTGTCTTGCATGGGGGATGGCTTAGCTTCCTGATGCCCTGTACGGGGACAGAGCAAGCTCATGTCTTAATTCAGCTGCTTTATTTGGGCTTTGCTAGTGCTCTGAAGGAGCTGAAATGCTAGGTTCCTGATTTTGGGTTGGTGGTTGTCTTTTGTTTGTTTTTAAAGTTTAGCCATGCTGACGTAAGTGGCTTTACCACTGTTCTTGTATATAAGTGTATATATGTATAACATAAGCTGTATGTAGGAAAAGGTTACTCTAAAAGGATAGACTGCCCAGGTTGTATTTTTAACCTTGGTTAATTGAGTTCTCTGCATCTCCCCCTTAGCTGGAAGCACCAGACTTGCAGCAACGCACCCCAGCTCAAGCCAGGCAGCTGAACCCGTCCCTTGCCCATGGGCTGGCCGAAGGAGCCTTCTCGGTCTCCTTTAGCCCTGTATAGGTCAGAGTGCTCAAGTTGCTGTCATCTGCAGCAGAGGCTGTGCTGCATGTGAGGGACAGATGAGGTCTATTGCTGGGTTTGTTTTCATCAAAAACAGCCAAAGGAGAGTTATGGCAAAAAGTTGAGTGGAAAGATAGATCCTTGGCGGGGATGCCAGGGACAGGGATGTTGACAGTGCCCTGAGTGGTTGCAGACCACATCTATCAGCTCATATATAGATGTCACTCAGCAACTTAACTCTTCAGGTGAGACCTCTTTGGGTAATTTTAATAAAAGATTGGACTGTGAGTAGGTACTTAATCTCTGGGAACAAAATGTCAACCTCAGTTTTAGCACAGTGGCAGGAAAAATGGAGAGAACCTCACTTCTTCTCTCATCCCTTCCCAGGTTCTCTGCCCTCAAACTCAGAAGAAAGAATTAAAATCTCCATGAAGTCACCAATAGCCTTTCAGTTCATTTTTAGCTGAATAGCTCCCCTGCTCCCCATGGCAGAAGTAGAGATATGTTTGTGGAGTTTTTTTTTAACACAAATCTGCTCTTGTTCTTTTTTAATTCTGGTCTCCTGACTTGCGTGTCCCAGAATTTTCATTTAAAGGTTTCTATCCCTTTTTTCAAGCATTAGCTCTGACAATTCAGGCAAGAATTTCCCGTCCTTTTACACAATGGTCTATGGAGATAGGCAATGTGATCGAAGTTACACTAAGAGGTTAGTAACTTACAGCACAGATCCTGAGACTTGCGACTCCTATTTCCCACTTCTGATTGAAAAAACAACCACCAAACCCTGTCTTTTCTAAGTAGTGCTGGTCCCTACGAAGTGTATGAGTTCCTGGGCCAGTCCTCCAAGCACCAGTCCAGGGGCTGGGGATCTCCTGTTGGTCCCCTGAGATAACCCTTAGCCCCAGGCAAGGTCTCTTGCCTCAGGATAAACTTGCAGGGTATGTTTCCTTCCCTGCAAAGGGCTGAAATCCAATGAAATGCTCCTGGGCCAGCTGGAGCTAAGCAAACCTCTTTCTAGGGGTCACCTTGCTCTGTACTCCATGGGTGTGACTCAAGTCCTGCCTGGGAGGTGAGGGCATGAGCTGACCTCATTTGGAAATGGACACCCCTCTCTCCAGCCTCTCTTTTCAGGCAAAGTCCGCTGCTTTGTCCTTGGGTCTCTCCAACCTGATGATCTCTGTGATCTTCTGCCTTTTCTATGGTCCTTAGTGTGTCTCTCACTGCTATTATTGCAGCGATGTGGCACTAAAGATAACACTAAAACTCAGATCACCAGTTAAGAAGAACGAGGACAGAGGAAAGGAAATGTTTTCCTTTCAAAGTAATCTGGTTTTGACCTCCTATATCTGCCAGTGGATGAAAACAATGGCGAAAAATTTCTGATCAGCCTCAACGCTTGGTTTTGATTCTGAGCCTGTTACTCAGTGGCAATTCTGGAATGTCTTACAAAGAAAAAAGATTTTTAAACTAAAACTAGCTTCCAACTCCCCTAGAAAAATTTTTGGCCTAATTTTGATACTATCGAGCCTAAAATGGCCTTGGATACCTTGATTAATTTTCCTCTAAAGAAAAAAAAATGCAACAACAGACCAAAAAAAGGGGACAGAGTCACAAAAGCCTTTGGTTGACCAAAACCATCTCCTCTGGAAGATGGGCAGCAAGAAAGAAAAGATGTGTCCAGCTTTACAGGTGATGTCAGTCCTCGGAGAGCTGAGCACTGCACTGTTTCCTTTCTGGTTTGTGCCAGTACGGAAGCAGAAGAGCAGGCAGGAAAGGCAAGGGACCACTACGGGACCCGACTGGGGTGAGAGGAGGAACCTACAGTCAAATTCGCAATGGAGCATGGACTTGTTGCTAAGGTGGGAATTCAACACAGGCCCCCTCTCTGCTGCAGCCCCCCCTCATGGTAGGTGACAGATGGCAGCGCCTTCCACCTTGGTTTCTGCAACAGGAACCAAAGTCCAGCCTCACAGCTGATGAGGAGACCGAGAGAAAGGCCAGTGTCCCCAGCTCCTCGAGGCGAAGGCCTTTCAAAGGGTTCCAGAAGAGGACCAGTGGAAATTCTCCTTACTGCCCTATGAGCAGAGGCTGAGAGAGCTGTCAGCTTCTGCAGGGAGGAGAGAAACCTGTCTTGATTTTTTTTTTTTGACTGAAAACTTTGGATTTACAGAAAAACGCATGTGGAAAGGTGGTTGACCCTTCCCATTGCATCTTGCTTTCTTCAGTAAGTAACACTCTGTTGTGCCCTGTAAACCCTTTGTAGTTCATTTCGTATCCATACAAATGTGATGCGAACGTACTTAGGGTTACAGGGTGTGTCAGAGGAAAGACGGGTTAAAAATGGTGGTGCCGAGGATAGAACTCTAGTCCTTGTAACTTGTGGTTTGAGAGTTGTTCTTCCTTCCAGAGACCTCTGGCATCCTGAGCCAGCGTTCCCTCGTGCAGGAGGAGCTGTGCGAGCCCGCAGGCATCACTAGATGGTGCCAGCAGCCCGCCAGCTCCAGCGCTGCTCTTCCAGCCGGAGGGAATACCAGCGTCGAGCTCCCGGCTGTGCGCTGGACACTCGGCGGAGGCCGACAAGCCCGGTTTATTTTCCAGAACATGAAAACAAGAATCAACGGCATTTTTTCACCAGGTTCCAAATTAGTGAATCGCTTATAGGCAAAAATAGTGCCAGGAACATGATCACGTTTTCAAGCAGCTGTAAGATTTTACACATGAAGAAAACGAGCGCTTCTTAGGAAAGGAGTAGCAGTTGCAGCAGAACAGATATATCACATGTTTATGTGATACCGAACCGATACTAACCTTCTCTGTTAGCCCATTGTGAGAAGTCAGAACACGGAGCAGAACACTGATGGTGTTGGTTTCTGTGTGTCCTCAGATACTCTGAATAGGAAATGCATCTGGAACCAGAAGCAAACACTTTCTCTGAGTAGCATTCTTCCAAGAACGTCCAGGAAAACAGAGGCTGTCCAAGCTGTGAGCCAAATGACAACTCAGAGGGTTCTGAACCATTGGGTTTGCTTCCACCTGGTGAGAATTTGTTTGTCAAAAGAATATCTTACTCAGGAAGATCAAAGTGAACAAGCAAGTCTGGACAGCTTTTTTTTCTTTTTCCCTCCTGAGGGATATTTCAACTTTTGAGCATTTGTCTATGACCTGAAGTAGGATTTGAAAATGTTGAAAACTGTTGAAATAACTTCATTGCAATTTCTCCCACTGCGGAGTTGAAACAATCACAGCAAAAAATGCAATTTGTGTTTTTGTTGAGGTTGTTTTCCATTTGGGAACCCTCTGATGGATAATTTCCAGCTGGTTCTTGAGGTTAGATTTGTATGCCCTGCTTTCTTTCATCTCTTCCCTTCTGGTCTTTGTTCTCTTCCTTGTGCCTAGTCACTAATGGGTTATAACGCAGCAGATCGTGAGCTTGCATTTGCATTGTAGTTTTTATAGCCTTCAAAACCACATTATGTGTTTATTTCAGAAAGTGAATAGGTAAAAGCCTTGGTCAATAAGTAATTTCTTTACCCCGTTATGTACTTATGCCCACATTTGTAACACTAAGGCAAAGGAAGAAGTTTTCTACAAGTCTGGGCTGGCCAAATGTTTTCACTGGAACACTTTCACATGCACACAATGTTCTTGAGTTATCTTTGAACCCTCACAACCTTAGCAGGAACAGAATTGGGATTTTTAGTGGAAGTCCAGCAATAATTTTTAATATTTTAACTGATCATTTCGTTGAGCATTTTTAGAAAAAAAAAGGGTAAAAGAGTGTTAACAATTATTTTACAGATTAGTGGATTTCATCTTCTTTTGCTTACCCGCTGTTCTCAAAACTTATGAGCTTATAAATATCTTCACTACATTTTAAACTAAGTGCAGTTCAAAATGAGAAAGAGAGGCAAACATTGACCATGTTGAGGATTCTGGGATAGCTCACTGAGCCAACCAGACCCTAAATTTTGAAAGTCATCAAGTACCTAAATTACACAAACACTTTAACCATCTGAATTATGTGACTTGATATAGATCAAACTTCAATAGATTTTCCCCTTAGTTGATGATTTGCCAATAGCAATAATTCCATTACGAATTTCAACGGTATTTGTCCCACTTAGTCATAGTGGAAAAACATGAGTGGAGGAAAACAAGGAGAAAGGTGAGAGAAGCTCTAGAAATGCTGCACAGATTCCAGACTTTCACTGTGTGGGTTAATTTTCCAGACTTTGGAATGGGATGATACTACTTTGGCCAGTTTAGGTTCGGTATCTTATGTTAGAAATCTGTTCCTGGAAGACTGGGCTAAAGATCACTGAAAAGCAATTTCTGAACCGCTGCTGGATTAAAAAAAAAAAAAAAAAAAGAAGACAGGATCCATGAACAGGATGCCCCTGTCACCCTCTGCAAAGAGCAAAATACCCCACCTCACACACAGAGCAAAATACCCCACCTCAAACATAAAGCTGGAGAGGGGCTGGACGTTCCAGTTAGCAGCTGTACATGAGAAACAAAGCATTTTGGATTCCCATGCCCATACTCTTTTCCTCTTGAGATGAGAAAGTATTCTTCTGAGAGTAAGAATGGAGGTGAAATACCTGAAAAATAATTTCTGGGTCAGAAAGAGGATATGGTGCTGACACTCATTTTACCCTAAGGAGCAAAGCAAAGAGTGGTAATTTATTTCAAATCTCAGCCCTTTAGAAGGCAGACAGAAACTGCTCACATATAAAAACCTACTCCTTGATTGAGATGTTTCATTACCTGTATGAAATGGGACAAGGAAGAAACACTTGGGAAACCAGTGAATTCAAAGAGATTATTTGAAGGTGATGTGGTAAAACGCTTAGTTTCTTCAACTAATTAGGGCTGCTGGGGAATGTGCAGTTTCTAGGTCATATTAAGTCTAAGGAGCTTTTTCTTTAGCCAGTTGAAAAATAAAGCTTGGGTGAACTGTGTTTGCATTGCAGTTTTTTTCCCTCTTGGCTATCTCTCTTCATTTATTCAGGCCATATATTCAGCAACCAAATAAAGTAGAGGTGGCAACCGAAACCACACAAGTTTATTAAAATCTACAGTTTGTATTCGTGTGCCATCTTGAAGATACCCCAAGTAATTCTGAAGTGTAGAACTTCATATATGGTGCTTAAAATGTTCCTCTTCAGCTGCACCTGATGATGGTGGTGGTGATTGTTGTATTTCCCATGCTCTGAAAACGTGAACACAAAGTGCAGATGGCCCGGTCCTGGGCTCTGTTCATCTTGAGAAGCTGATTGTCTTGGCAGAGGATGTTACTCAAAATTTCTAAATGGAAGGGTTTTGTTTATGCCTTTTTTTTCTTCTGTTGCAGTCATACAGCTGATTGTTCCAGTCTCAGGACAGACTCTAATCACAGCTGATCTTGCCATCCCCATCTTACACAACCATCTAGTGCCCCTCTGAGCAACAAATTATCTTCTTTGGAGCTCCTGTCAAGGCTAGCTCAATCATTTACACCTCTCTGCTCCAGTGTGCGCGTCTTTACTTATGTATCAGCATCATTATCTGGTTTTTGCAGGCGTGGGGAACAGCCTGCAGACAGAGAAAAGTGAGATGAAAACAGTGAGAAAATCCATTCCATTATATAAAATGCAGTCAGGAGGCAGTATTTCAGTTAGTTTAGGTTTTTTTTAAGTCAATGAAAAATATCACTGTTCTTACTTTTGTTCCTTAATCAGGAAATGAGCAGGTTTTATTTTTTTCTGTGGAGTCTTTGTCATCAACTGCTTCTGCAGTTTGACTATTTATTTTTCTTGAAGAAATCCAAATTAAAGATGGCATTTTCACCTTCCGTTTGTGTTTCATGCTGGATTTTAATAAGAAAATGAGAAGAAATTGCTATTTCATAATGAAATGGAAATGTAAATTCAACTTGCAAGCAGGCTTTTTTGCTTTACCTGAAAACTTTACCAAAGCTTGTCAAAAATGTTACTTCATATTATGTAAAACAAAAGTCTTTGGGCTTTCAACCGTGTTCCAGACTACTTAAGTGAAATCATAATTCTCTGAGCCACTGATTTCAGTCTCATTCATGAAATTATTGACACCATTTTTAATTCCAAGCCTTTTATTTAAAATTGAGGCTTTTTACTTCTTTGAAGTACACAGTTCTCATTTTTCATGACACTTGATTTTGCAGGAGCAGTACCCCTACTTCAAATATGTCAGCAACGAAGGATCTATTTACTGTCTACTTCTATAGCTTCTGCAGTGCTGGCTCCTGTGGCCTGGTGGCAGGAGGGAAAGTCTCCTTAGGTACAGCCTGGAATATGATACAGGTTTTCACACTGCCTTCACACTCTCCTTCAGAACCCAATCCCTCTTTTTCCCTGTGCTGTTTCTTGTGTCGTCAGTGCGAGAGAAGGTCTGTACTTACACGGGCTGCCCACGTTCAGGACCCCTGAGAGCCAACTAACTGGTCAGTGCCCCAGGGATCTGGCTACGATTTAGCTCTGGTTTTGTCTCCAGGAAAAAACTACACACTGGAAGAAAGGGACAGCCCCCACTATTCTCCAGCCTTTTTCTGATGTGCCACAATGCATGAAAGACAGTTATTCCTTTCAGGCCTTTTCCTTTTTCTAATAAAAAGCCTCATTTACAAGAAGACTGGAGTGCAAATTACCTTCTCTATTCAATTACAGAATCTGATCACTGCCTTTTCTTTTTCCACCACTAATAAAAGCTATTGAAGTAGAGCACCCATCTCTCATTGCGGAAAAGCAGGCAGTAAGTCACCTTGAGATTATAACATATACTGCTGCACACTTTTCTTGGGAATATGGAGCAGTAATTGCTTAACACAATGACAACAGGGACTAGAGGGAGCATTGTAGTTTTGTGGAACGTTTCCAGGGACAGTGGGGGAAATCCTCCACTGATTTAAATGAGCAAATTCCCACAAACTTGCTACTCTGGCTGATGTAAATTATCATGCCTTCATTGAGGTCAATGGCCCAGTTCCTCCAGCTCTCAAATTTGGGATATTTCCCTAAATATAAACTGTGATTCAGTCAGTTTAGATGAGTATGACAAGGCAGGTGCATTAGATCAGTAACTGATGTTCCAGGCTGCCTGCTGGGATATGCCCTGAGGACAACATAGGAATTTGGCACAGCCTTTGCTACCCATGTAACAGGTTGTGAAATAGCCAAGCGAAGTTGTGCCACATCTTCAGGTTGCCTTGCTGCCTGTCATGGCTGAAGTGGCAAATATCAGCTAATTACACCTACACTTTCTGGTAAAAGAAATGAAGAGGGGTATGGGGAGCAGTTTAAGAGCGGCAGGGACTTGAATTAACAAAGCTTTTCTAGTCTTTATGGTTTTGCTGCAGTTTTGTTGTGGTCAAAGGATTGGTGAAGCAAAGGCCGGTCCCAGTGCTGTGCTACTAATGCTTGAAGAAAACCTCTAAGACCTTGCCCTTATGGGTACAAACTAGAGATTCATGATAATACAAAGCAGAAGCCAAGAATAGGTTAGGGGTAAAGTGTTACAGTCAGATAATATCTGAAAACTCAGTAGAGCATCCTTCAAAGGTCAGGTTGTCTTAAATTTTAAGTATCTATGGAAACACTTCAGGGGCAGGAAAGCTCAAAGTAAAGGTTGAATGTTTAACCCCTGGCTTTAAAATGTTCTATAGGCACATTACAAAAGCAGACAGAAAATACACACTGATACTTCTCATGTGATATATGAAGGGAATTTTTTGTTGGTTTTTGATCCATATTCACACATTTTTTTGCAGGTGTCTTTAAATATGAGATGCTGCTCTGTTTCAGCAATGTGTGATCTTTACTGTATTTTTATATGCAGAGAACTGTTGGCTTTCAGGCCTTACAGATCAGAAATGGGAGTGACTTGGATAATTCTAGCAGTGTTAGCATGGACAAACCTTTAAAAAGTTCAACTTGAAGTCTGGGATCAGTCCTACAGATTCATATCCAGCCCTCAAACCTTACCATGCATTAATCTTGTCACATAATGAATGCTAACAGAGTGCTGAAAATTTTACTTTTCTTTCTTAGAAAAACGTAGGATTCAGTAGGTCCTGAAAATAACTTCAGGCTCCCCACGCTAGAGTCACAGTACCAAACCTGACAGAGTTCCAAAAGTGTTTGGACAACGTTCTCAGGGACGTGGTGTGATTCTTGGGGTTCCTGTGCAAGGCCTGGAGTTGGACTCCATGATCCTTGTGGGTCCCTTGCAACTCAAAATATTCCACGATTCTGATTCATGACAAGCCTTCCATAGCAGACTTAAAAACTGAAGAGGTCAAGCATGAGATTTAAAGCAGTAATCCATGCTGAATTTCTGTGCAGAAACACATGTAGTCAGAGTGAAACCGTGAAAATATTTATGAATATTTAGGCTTACATTTGTTTCCTTGGACTCTGGGGGCAATGGTGGGACATGTAGAGAGACAGAAGAGAATTTTTTCCAATGATTGAGGAGGCAGCACTAAAAGACATAATTCTGATAGGGACTCTCCCTCAGCTTTTTTAACTATCTGCCCAGCACGATAGTAGAAGCCAGTGTCCTGGTTCTGAACACTGGCCCTGAACACCCCTAGAAGAACAAGATCCATTTTCAGGCCTTCATTTTTAATTTTTCTGGTTTTAGGCTTCAGTGTAGAGTGAAAGGCAGCTTGGGCCAGTCTGAGCTGCCACACAGTGCTCCCATGTTGTGGGCCCTCATTCCCTCATTCTGAGACGTTCTCACCAGCAACGTCTTCTGAAAGTCACCTTCACACCTCACTGGCATTAACCCTTAAAGAAGGGTTGGTGACACCACCTGATGTGTCTTATGTATCCACCCTTTGGCAATAGCTGTCTGATACAATGGCCCTTTCTTTTGGGGTTTTTATTGCCTAGATGAGTAATGAATAGCACATGTGGAAACATTAGTGTAGGTTATCCCGGCACTATGAAGGAATCAATTCTAAACGGAGACTGTGGCCAAGGTTCTGCTGCTTTTGGGAGAGAAAACATCAGCCTCTCCTCGCCCTTTGTCTTGCCCTTGCCCCAATTCAGCTTTCCTTTTCAGGTGTGTGTGTTGCCAGCTCAGGCAAGAGAGGGCTGTATTCGTTTAGTGTGCAAGGCAGAAACACTTACAGTGAAAAATACTGGTTCTGGAGAAGAAAACATACACTCTCCTGTACATCTCCATTGCATTCTCAGCCTTGCAAAACTGAGTTGGGGTCAGTCATGTTTGCAATGCATTTTCTCATTTTTTCTTCCAACAAAAGATTCTATTTTCTGGTCCATATCACAAAGCAGCTGATTTTGTACTGAAGCTAGAATTGGTTAATTTGTTAATGAGTCTTTCTCTCTCCCTAAATTTATGGTATATAGAGTGATATACCCCATTCTGCCTTCATTCTGAGTGTGAAGGTGAAACTGAAGTAAGGGTAGTCTGCCTCTCTTCATCTTTTGCTGGGAGAGTACATTCATTCCTAAACAAGCAAATGTTGTAGTTGCTTAAAAGCGTATCCCGAGATTTTTAAAGATTATCTGCTACACCAGTGATGTGAGGAACAAGTGAACCAGAGCTGATGTTAAAAACCACTACACACGTCAAAGAGGCTGCCCCATTTTCACAGTGAAAACTCTATTTAAAGTTCTGTGTTTAATGGTGTGAGACTCCATAGACCCCTGAACTGAATACTATTATTCCAGATGTGCATTGCCTCTATAGGAATGCAATTTCACCGTCATCAAACATTTTAAGTTCATCAAGTGCTAATTATAGCAGAGAGAATGACAGCAGAATCTTCAAAGCCCTGTGGACAGAAAAGCCTATTGATCATACAATTGATTTTTATTACTTGGTATTGAGCGGCAGGGGTGCCTGCTGTTGTATAATCTATTTCTTTTTTCTTTCTTTCTTTGGGTTTTTTTTTTTTCTTTTTCTTTTTCTTCTACAGGACTAATGAAATAGCCTAGCTTGCCCTTATGCAGGGCATTGTTTGAGTGGCATATCACATGCGGTATGGTACCGCATTACTGCAGCTCTCTAAAATTCCTATCTGTGTTATTTTCTCTTTTAAAGAACGTGCTGCTTTTTCTAGACCTTTCCCCTGGAGCTGTATGTCCAGTGATGATGTCTCTGAGACTGAAATGAGTCAGCTTCTAGCTTCTGGTGTGCTGATGTCACTCACAGTAGCTCCATTGGCTTGGTGGGTTTCTGGTGTGGCAGGGGAAGGAAAATTTGGCAGTGTGCTGAGACGTAGTCACTCACTGCGGTTTTGGCGCTGCTCCTCGGATTTACTGCATGTGATCTGGGTATTGACTCTCCAGGAGCATCGATCAATCACAGTATCAAGCTACTTTTGCAATAGAAAATAAGCTGAGAAGTGGTGTTTTCTCTACGGACTGCCACAAAGCTGTCAGCTTTCTGCCAAGCTCCTGGGGGACAGGCAAAAGGTCCTGAACAAGAGCTCCTGCCACTGCTGTAAGCTGCTTCCTCTTGTGACTTGCTATGGCTGATCTCTCCCCTCTTACATTCTTTTCCCCATCCTGTCTCTGTTGGTTGCTGCTTGCAGTGGAGAGATAAGCACAGACACCTGCAAACCTGCCAGTTGAGGAGTCACATGCTCACGATGAGTTTTGTTGTTAATGAACCACGCAGGGCAGGCAACAGGCCGCCCCAGAGGATTCATCAGGGGCTGGTGCCAGATACCTGTTGAAATAATTGGAAAGATTTCCACTGACTTCAGTAAGGTCTGGTTCCGTTCCTAATTGCACCCTCCTGTGTTTCTCAGGGATTTGAATCCAGGAAGCTGTATATGCTGTGCTCGTGTACCCACAGTTCCCTAATGTCCTTTCTGTGCCAGGGCTCTGGAGAAACAGGCTATATGCCAGCAGCACTTTGGTCTTCTGGGTACATTAGTCATGCACCTCAGGGCCTCAGTTTCCCCATCTGCAAAGACATAGATAATGATTGTTGCTTCTTGGAAAAAAAAAATTGCCCGAGGACTTCTCATTTGTTGTATAGAGGAGCTGGATGCTCCCATTGTTGGTCTGAGTGACTGGACAGGGAGAAAGGGAGATGAGCAAGATCTAAACGGATGTGTCTTCTTTCAGGGCAGCTACACTGATGAACCTCAGAGAGGCCACNGCTGTGCCAGGGCTCTGGAGAAACAGGCTATATGCCAGCAGCACTTTGGTCTTCTGGGTACATTAGTCATGCACCTCAGGGCCTCAGTTTCCCCATCTGCAAAGACATAGATAATGATTGTTGCTTCTTGGAAAAAAAAAATTGCCCGAGGACTTCTCATTTGTTGTATAGAGGAGCTGGATGCTCCCATTGTTGGTCTGAGTGACTGGACAGGGAGAAAGGGAGATGAGCAAGATCTAAACGGATGTGTCTTCTTTCAGGGCAGCTACACTGATGAACCTCAGAGAGCCCACGTGTTGTGGCACACAGGGATCAGGCCTCTGTTGGGTCAGAAGCAGCTAAGTTTAGCCAAACTGTCTCTTTGGTGTGAAGGATGTATTTAGGATGAGATCTTTGAAAGCTGTCAGGATTGACCAAGTATGATCACATTGAAATCAAGTGCCAAAAATCAACTCCATTAGGGAGAAATGTAGACTTTGGCAGACCTTTATGGTAAAGAGCATCCTGAATGCACAATCACTCTTTGGTTTAAAGGATGTTTCTGCTAGCTCCTTCTGTCAGTTGTTTTCTTTAAGAATTCAGGGGAAAGAAAGGAAAGAAGAAAGGGCATTTAGGATGCAAGGAGACAAAGCCATGTTAAGTTTCATTTACAGAGATGAATTGGGAACAGGTGCTTCACATAGCTGAGGGCCACCATTCTGAGAGAGAGCCCTTGAGAGTCAAGAAAAAGGAATTGCAAAAAGCAACAGTATATTCAGAAAGATAACTATAATCAAGGCCTTTCTATGTCTATTAAGGGGAAAAGACAACAACCACAAATGCAATGGAGACATTAAAATTGACTTTGTAAAAAGCCATTTTTAATATATTTCTTTGTTTCTTTGAAATAATTTCAAACCCAAAGGCAGAAAAAATTGAAGCATTTACAGAATATATCAATAATACCTCATTATCCAGCTTTGCTTCAATCCACTGATTTCAATTTTCTTTTGAACAAGCTGCGTTTATCAGAGGACTTAGCATATGAATGGGGAGGGGGAGAAATGTAAAATGCATGCTCTAGATTTACATGTCTTAGGATGCCAAATAGCCATCAAAACTAATTGTTTCTAAAATGCTTTATAAACCTTATCTTATGTGTTGACCCTAATCAGTGCAATTAATTTCATAATGAATTCTTTCTACACACACCCTATCATATTATTATACTTAGTCTAAATTAATAACATCATGATAATAATTAGTAGATATGAAATTGTCTCTTCACTGCTTCTCATAGCATGTGGGCTTGATAGAAAAGAGCAACAAGGATGACAATTAGAGTAAAACGTCAGCTGTATTGATTGTTGAGCACCTTAACCCTAGCATCTGCAAAACAG
>VYZQ01054061.1:0-13193 GCA_013400655.1 Mystacornis crossleyi | reverse complement strand
CAGCTGTCATCTGCAACAACTGAGCACAGGATGAATCGAGCTCACTATTTCATTGAGAGCGGAGTGGGGCCTAGCTGAGCACTTTACAGCATAGCCTCAAATATCCTCAGGCTTCAAAGAACCTTGGGCCAGCTCTTAATTATTCAGGAGGCCAGAAAGTCTTCCAAAGTATTTCCTGCATCAGGAATGCTGCCTGAGCTGCTCAGATAGTTATGTTTGCCTCAAGATAGTACCTCTGCTGCTTGTGGCCATTACTCAGCATATCTTCCCAGACAAACCCAGCCTTAAAAACTGGCAGGTGAGCAAAGGCAGGATGAAGAGAGGAATACCCCGAGGTCTTTGTTCAACAGAATGGCTATCTGCCAATTGAAACAGAACACATGAAAGCAAAAGTTGCTTCTATAATAAATACTAGCTTTTGTTATATGCCTTCTAACAATGTTTTGCCCTGACCAACAAAGGACTTGTGATTGTGACATTCATGGTACCCCAGACATATTACTGCTGGGTTTACTTTGTGTACCTAATTAAAGCCGGAATGTCTCATGGCTCACTGCAGCTTTCCATCACACGAAGCCTCTTGACATTATTTATGCAACTGCTAAGTGACACAGAAACACATTCCAGGGAGAAGCAGAGAGGAACAAATGGCTAAAGAAAGGTCAGGGCAATACCACGTGGCTGCTTGGCTGCTTCCTAGGAATGGAAAGAGAAATTCTGCTCCTTTTGAACCCCTCCTTTTCTGTCCTTTGTTAGCAAAATCAGTTTACGGGTTGTGACACTGAGAGCTTAATTTTCCTTTTATTGCTTTGGAGGGCCACAAATACACACAAAGCAGTAAAGCAGAAATATTAATGTAGATGTTTGCTGTTAAAGCTGCCAGCAATTGGCTGTCACACAGACAGCATCATTTCTCTTTGTGCTTTATGCTGCAGACACTCTCAGATCAGGTTAAGACACTTAAACCTATTCTGTGTGTTTCAGGAACATCTGTTGGCAAATCGTCATCTGAGAACAAATTTGCCAGTCCCCTCAGAAATGCCACTAATATGAGCTTACATCAAGTGCCCAGGCGTGTAGCAGGAGCTTGGCACTGACTTGAAGCTTGTGGGGTTTTGGTCGTGGTATACCAGCCTCTGAAATCTGGTATGCAGGAAAAGGTCTACAGTCTGATCAGTGGAACAGAACAAGTTTTGGAAGAGGAGCAGTGTAATGGATGAGCAGGTTTGAAGCAAATATAAGGAAATGCTTTCTAATACAACACGCACTTAATCTGCAGAACCTGTCACCATTGGATGGTGTGGGTGCTAAGAGCTCACAAAGGTTCAAAAAGTGATTGAATAAATTCAAGAAAAATGGAAAACTCACTGGAAAGTGCTAATCTCATCACCACATCACATTCAAGGGGCCTTATGTCTTGGATTACTGTAAGCTTTAGTGTACCTGGGAAATACTACTTTGATCTTGCTTTGGTCTTACCCTTGTACATCTGCTAATGGCCACTCTCCAAAAAAACCTCAAAAGAAGTAGTTTTTGCATTATGGAGAGGAAGAAATTTCACAGATGCTTGTTTTGCAGTTAGATCCTTAAAACTAAACAAACACTCATGCCATAATTTAACATAATTTTGCACACAGTCGGTCAGGAAGTTTCCATCTAAACTGCAAAAATCACCGAGTGGCAGGCCCAGGATGATTTATTTCTTTTAACGTAACATCCTGTTTCCTTTAAAATCAAACACATACCAGTATGAAATATTTGCTTTATATCTTGTGAATCCAAAAAACATTGCAGTGACACAAGGATTTTCTGATCTGCAGGAAATTCCATTCAAAATATTCTCCCTGTCCTAAAAGGATTCTAGCCTGTAACTCTTTAGCTCTTCAGATTTGTGACTCTTATGTATGTTGGCATGTTTGCTCTAGGTTGATATTGAGCAAAAAGAGACTGTGACAAAAGAGTCTTATTTTTAAGAAGCCTATCGTGAAAATGTAGATCAAGAAAAACTATTCCAAGTGTCTCCAGCTAAGGCGAGAAACTAATTAAATGAGATTTTGAAGGGCAAAGTGAGAGCATAAAAGAAAATGAGGAGAGTGAAGAGAAAGAGTTCAGATGAGGTTAGAGATTTTTTGAAAAAATAAAAAGAAACAATGCATTAAAATCATACCATGAAGAAAAGGCCAATGGCCTTGCTGATAGACTGATGGTTTTGTGGGGCAGAGGTGGGACTGTGTTACACTTCACAGCCCTGACATGACCTAGGCTGATTGACAGCCTTTCTTTCAAATTTCCCAACCACTAAGGTTTTAATTTGGTTCCTACTGCTTCTATTCCCTCCTGAGTGTACATTTCTTCCTATTTAGAAAAATGCCACACATTCTGCAATGGTATTATACAAAAGTCTGCGTGCAATTTTGTTCTAAAACACCAAGAAATCCAGATTCTGATTGTCCATCTCCAGTTCTAATCTGCACAATATGTGCATCTTTTTTAGCAGTGAACTGACTTTGGCATGGACATTTTTTGCAGGACATTAAATATTTTTTAGCTAGTTAGTTGAATATGATGTTCCTCAGAGTGCTAGAAAATGNGTGCTGTGTGGACTTGCAAAGGTTCCAAGGCAGAAGAGGGCTTTGTTGGGCTAAAATGTCCTTCATATAATTCTGCTCCTGGATGGTGTTTAAACTTTAGCAAGAGCTGTGTAAAGCTGACACTGAGCCCAGATGAATCTGGTAACTTTCAAAGGTAACATTAAGGTCTCATGGAATTGTGCTTACTGGTTTCAGCTGATATCCACCCATTTTTGTTAGAGCTTGAGATTGCCAACAAAGAGAATAAAGTATTGGATCATACATATGGATTTAAATGTTTCTTCTTTTGTTCTGAAACACAAACATCAGGGTTCGGATACATGGTTAGCCTCTGACACAATCATCTGAAATTAACCAGGTTTAAACTAATAGGCACTGTGAAACCAAACAGCAGTGCCTTAAAATGAAATTAAGGGAAAAATTGTGCTGGGATTTTCCCAAGTCGGTCATCTTTGGTGTAGCCCTTCTGTGAATCACGTCAACAGAATTAACACTGACTTCAGCGACACAGACCTCTCCATTAGTGCCCAGCAGCGACAACCCCTGCTACACACACAACCATGTGCTGCCACTTACATCTGACCTGAGCCATGGCACACACAACTTGGGCTCCTCCAGCAGGAGCTGTTGGTACACGTAGCTGTCAGAGTCTTCATCTCCTAGGCTGACAGTCTAGCTTAACTCTTAGAAAGCAACAGAAGAAGAAAACAGTCCCCAAGCTGTGAATGAAGTTGTACAGCTCACTGATATCACCAGGATTTGATTGATGATTTTAAACCCATGTGCTGGTGTAGAATTTATGGTAGCCAGTCACTTCACACTTCTGAAGAGAGAGTGGCACTGTTAGGGCTTCCTATACCAGAGAATCAGAAATGCTGTGCTCTACTGACTCTCATAGGTGTGTGATCCCTTCAGCCCTTTATCCAGTAGTTTATGAGGCCTTAAAAGTCTTAAAATGTGCATATGTTATAGCAATACCCAGAAGGAATGATCGACTGCACAAAATACAGTGGAAATCTAGCAAAACCCTTGCCTTGGCATTGGTGGTGTTTCCTTTGACAACAAAGCCATTCATGTTTTGCAGGCACTAAAATCTCATTGTATTCCCTCCCACTTCCTTCCTCTTCAGCCTGCACGCGCTTGTGAGGAAATGGCCCATTTCTCCTACCAAGATGTCCCTCTCGATCTGTTTTGGGGGAAATGCGGAATTGATTTTCATTTTGTTTCCAGATCTACCATCCTATTCTCTAAAGCGTATTCCTTTTATGACTCTGTGGCCAAGCTTCTGAAAGAACTTCACGATACAAGAGTTTTGTGCACCTGAGTGCTTTGCAGTGTGAACGGGCTGGTTCAGAGCTGCACTGATTACTGCCGTGATCGAAAGTGTCACCAAGGGGTGAAGCACTCGACAGGGCACAGCAGACATGCCTTCTACTCCTTGCTGTAGGGATGAGAGAGGGGCTTGAGAAAGATACTTAAATTTAACCCATCTGTAAGACAAGTACTTTCGCTGTGAAGTGCATTGACATCTCCTCCTGGAAAGAGCTAGGTATTAGTATTATTAAATAAGGCTTAAAGCCTTTGGCTCTTTCTTGTTTCCAGTTGCTTGAGCAGTAATATGTTCATCTGATGGGAAACTCACCTGTGGTTTTTCCACACGAAACTTAATATTAAGTTCTCCTAGGTGGATTCATAAAACATTCCTCATAATCCCCATTTATTTCAAGCCATTTTGCAGCTCTGAATAGCACAGTGCCTCATAAAGAACATTTCCTTTCATTCAAAAACCATTTGCATTTTATTTGTGCCTCAGAGGAAGAACAATCCAAGCTGATTACAATCCACAGACACTGTACGTAATGAAAAATTAATTGCATCAATCTTTTTGCTGTAGTGGTCTTAACAACTCATTTTCAACCGGTCATTTCTCCACCTGCTCACCGAGGCCCAGGCAGCTGAAGCAAGCCCATCTCTGACACTGACTGAATACCAATGAAGCGAAGGTCACCTAATGGTGAGTGGGAGAACGGTACCCAGCAAAAGATGTCACTTTTGGACCAGCAGCAATCACTGTGTGATAGAAACCGAGGGAGTAACTGGAACACAAATCTTAGTGAAAGCACACTGACAAATGCACGCGTGCAGAAGGAAAGTTGCAAGGAGAAGGAAGGATGTGTTGGAATGAGAACAACAAAGAGAGGTAGTTCTGGCTGCCTTCATCAGAGCTGTCACTTGGCAAGCATTGATGGTGGTTGTAAATCAAGATTTGCATGCTGGCTCCAATGCTAGTGATTTGTTCTGCCAGGTAAAGCGCTCTTGCAGAATGCATATTTATCAGGACACGGTTTCTGCTTTCTACAGTCAAAGTTGCTAAAATACAAAGGAAAAGTATCCATTAAAAATCCATACTTTACAAAGCAAGAAGAAAAAGCAGAGGGTGTGTGGGCAGGAATGACACCTGCTGCCCGCCTGCATCAATAACCCTGCAAAGCAGTGATTTTTATCCCCTGACTGCACTGAAAATGTTCTTTGGGTGCAATTCAGTGCAAGCCATAGGTAAAGTATTTCATGTGCAGGAAGTATTCCATATTGAACAGTGAAAAATTACCAGAACAGGCAAAGGAGTGTAATTTCTTGATATTCGTTGAAAAGGTTTGAGTATTCCAAATTCTTTTATGACTTGCTCAGAGCCCTCAGATAGGTGTATGGGATGGCTGAATTTCAGCCATCTTGTGGGGAGTTTAGTCATCATCCACTGCCTGAGGAAATGGTTGTTTTTATATTTCACCAGTTTCAGATTATTTTAGGAAGAGAAGTGTGTAGCAGAGTAGTCAAGAGAAGGGTCTCAGCCAAGTGGGACAAGTAGGACACAGTGATTACATGGATGATTAGGAGATGTATTGCTAACATAGTATCTCAATATTAACAATACAGTATCTAAATAACAACTAATCTATTACAGGTTTACAGTCTTCGGCCTTGCAGAAATCACAATTAAAAAGCAGCAAAGAACCTATGGAGCTATTTTAGGCTTTTATTGCTGTATTTGACCGGCTCTTAGCGCTTTTACTCACAGACTGGAGAGACCACTTTATCCCATCGGCCCATCAGGTTTTTATACCCTTTTGCAGGCCAATGTGCACCCAAGTCAATCACAAACATCTCGACTCCCCCATCTCTGGAAGCATTAATTATGTGAACGTAACTAATACACACCTGGTCTTCTTATCTTAGGACAAATGACATTGCCCCTCAGGGACAGGAAAGGGAGGGTGTGTGCATGTGTGTGGCACACACACACGCCAAAGACCAGAATATCTTTTGTTTCACTCACATAGTGACCCATATTTCTCCAGTCAGGTTTTCTATTTCTGCTTAGATGTATGCACATTCTCCAAAGTAAACAAACCTGTGTTTTTGAAGGAAGATATTTTATCTATTGGGGATCCAATGTAACATGTAGGAACTTTAAAAAAAATACAAGACAACATTTAAAAAACATGTTGTGGTTGCCCATGTAGCAGAATTTAAATTGAATTTTTTTAATTGATTGTAATCATTACTTTTAATTTTCCTCTGGAAAGTGCTTGCTACAGTTCAATAATGGAGGGGGGAAACAGCTGGTCTGTGCATTTGTGAGTGAGCAGCATTTAATAAGGTAATATGTTCATTTTCTAGGTGTCAGGAATTATGAATTTATGCCAGGTCAAATTAGCGTATGTCTTCACACAGCACAGTGAAGAGCTCCATAAGTGAGCACTGTGGTGTTTAGGACGCCTGTGAAACCTCTTCCTCTGGAATAAAAGGAGAACCTCTGTGTTATGGAGATGTTATGGAGATGTTATGGAGATGCGGCCTTTTAGAACAGAAGTGACAGTCACGTTTAACTCACACCTCAGTATTCCCCCCAAATAACCGAAACCAACACAAAGCTGCTGGCTGTAAAAAATGTGACTGGTGCACAAGCCCCAGGCTCCTATCATTCTCCTACTACAAAGTGCCCCATAGTGTTTCAGTAATATGAATAAAAACCAATTTTCCTTCTTCTGCCAAGATAGCAGTATGATATTGTGTTTGTAGTGTAGATAAAAAACAGACATCAAACTCTATTAAACTTTGGGCTAGACTTTTTTGCTTCTTCCCATAACCAAATAGTAAATATTGACTGAAGTAAGTTTATCAATATTTATTTTGAGGGAAAATAAATCTTCCTGTTTGCGAAACTATAAAGCCAATTTTGTTAGGGAGAGAGATGATTCAAATGGTAAATTTCCCAATAATAATCTCAGTGGCTTTCAGCAAACAGAGGACATAAAAAGGGAATGATCCACTAGGGAACATTCAAAACTGACTCCCAGAGGTAACCAGGTGTTAATGCCAGAGAGGTGCCCAACAACTTCTGCTTTTAGACACCGTGCCATTTTTAGAACTCTTCCCTGAACTTCTCCATTTAGAAGGCGATGATGCACTTGTGCATGCAGAGAGAGAGGAACTGCATGGTTTGGGCACCTACTGCCCAGACAGGACAGAGGAGATGCCTTGGGTGCAGGGTGTGATGCCAGTCCCACCTAGAAGGTATTTACTTCATATACCAAACACAAGGAGACCACAGGCTTGTGAGGGAAAGGGAGAATGGGGAAGGCAGAACTTATGTGGGCAGTGAAAATAATTTACTTCTCAGCCCAGAGAGATCACAGAGGGACAAAGAGGTGTGAGACAAGAATAGAAATAGCTATGCGGTCTGCACAACTGTAACTGGGGAGAAAGCAACCGACCTTATTCAGATAAGGAGATGTGAGCCAGTGCTCCTGCCAGCCCAGGAGGGAGGTGACATCCCTGGTACTGAGGGTATCCTGACAGCAGCATGAACAGAGCAGGCACAGTGGTGGAGGGACACAGTCCTGTGCAACGTGCTCTGGGACGACCCTTATTGAGCAGGGAAGATGGAGCAGATGACCCGCTGCGGTCCCTTCCAACCTGACCCATTCTGTGATTCTGAGACATGAGCTGGAGCTCTTTGGCCTGGCACACTACGGTCTGTGAGCAGGAGGTTCAGAAAACTGGCCAAGACCCTACTTTCAGCTCTTGTATTCTACTCTTTCTAGCATAGCTCTGCTCTTTATTTCCTTGCCTGTGCACAAAGTCTTTGTGGATCTATACATATCAGGGAAAGGTCTGAGTCAGCCCTGAATTTGCTGACCCTTGGCCAGAGGAAGTATGTTGTGGCACTGCACTGGCTGGACCAGGACTTTGCTATCACATGTTTTTTGAGGCTCTATCCAAGAGCAGAACAACTTTCCCCCCTTTCTTTCACGGTCTCACTGGTAAATCACACACTCTCAGGGGTAGAGATTGACTTCTTCTTTCTCCTTACGCCCCCCTCCCCCCCACCCCTTTCACTGGGAGGGAGAGAAAAGGATTGTCTTGAGACCAATAAATGAAGACTTCTGCCAACATGATTTAATACTGACTGTATAAAGTGTCAATTATTAAATGTTCCATACCCAGTGATAAGGAAAGGAGGAGATGGATTACCAGTTCAGTGACACATTGGAAAATATGCTCAGCTGAGATGAATACCCAAATTGTCAGGTTAGAGATTACTTCACTGGATAAGACAGGAGCACGTGGAAAGGTGCAAAAAATTATCCTTCATGAGGCAGGAGGAATTATTTGCCTAAAAGTATGTCAGCTAATAGTTTTGCCTGATTCTAAACTGTGATCCTTGAGTTATTTTCTATTGACCGTCAGGAAAGTACTTGAATATCAGGAGGGTTTGGGAGGCTCCAAAAGCAGTGCTGTCACTTGCTTTGTTTTCAGCACAAATAAGTAAGCTCTGATCCCTTGGATATTTACTCATTAAAGTATGTGCATCTGGGAGAAATGGTTATAAGAGGGCAACTATTTCCTTAAGAAATATCTTGTCTTTGGAAATTTTCTTGACTGTTTATATGAGCGTAAAAGGTGAGATGTTTTAATGGTGGAATCACTGCCAGCTCCTGCAGGCTTAAAAAAAAGCCTATCAAAACTCAACTGGGAGTCATCATCCTAAAATTTTAAGGTGGACTGGATAACCACTGTTCCTCATTCTCTATGTCATCATGAGAATGGTGCCCATTCTCATGTCTCTCACTCTCTTAGTGCCTGACTGCTGAAAAGCCTGTTTGCATGCACACATCTTGGTCCTTGTGAGTTTGTGGCATTAGAGAGCCAATATGAGTCACTTTCCCTTCCTATGAAGTCTCTTTCTGACCTTTCTCGCATTGTCGCTACAGTGCTACAGCATTGCTTCCTACATCTTACAGATGTGTTTGTGTGTGTGGGTGTGTGTGTGCTGCACAGGTGACACGAGAAGTCTGCAGCTGTAACTCTGCTCAGTCTCCCGTGCTAGGATAGTATGCTGGCTGGAGACATCCTGCTAGCATAATGCACTTGGCTGGAGACATCCTCCTGACTCCACTGAAAAGAGAGGCTTTGTGTTTTGAGAAATCAGGTCCTGGCCCCTCTGCCTTCTTTCCACAGTGGTTGTTAGGAAGGCAGCTGGGGTGACCTTTTCTCCCTGTATACTGTTGAATTACAAGCTTTTGCTTTCCTCATTTCCTCTAGAGTTCTGGCCCAATTTTCCCTCCGAGAAACCACACCGATTTTCCAAAATGCTTCCATTTTTCAAACAGTATCCTGAGATTTTTCCTACGAAGGGTATCCAGGCCCCGGGAATAATGCCTCAGACATTTGTACTCCATTTCTAAAGAAGAAAATGAAAGCAACATGATCCAACTTGCTGTCCTCGTGCCATTGTTACTCTGCATAAAGAAGGCTGAACTGGCAGGATCTGCACGAATTACCACCAGAGTGAGGACACAAAGAATAGGTAGAAGAAAAAGCACACAGCAAATTTAAAACTAGTATTATAGTAAAAGAGGTACCAACTGAAGGGGAGGAGCTTGAAAAACCAATGTTATATAATGAAATGCAACGTTAATATTTCATATTGTACAGAAGAGTTTCCTTAAGGCTCTGTTCTGCCATGGCAGGATTTATCTCTGTAGGTGGATGGAAAGACAATTGCCAAGAAGAACAGCCACAAGCGAGTTATTCTCTCTTTCTGTTCTAACAGTGACAAGTGGCAGCAGAAACATCAATCATCACTCTCCACATTGCTCTCCAGGATTTGAAGCAGTTTTATGCAGGACCTGGAGGAAATGGAAGATGCTTGGAAAGGTGATTCTAACAGCTAAAGGTAGTAAGGATTTTCCCCAAATGGAGAAACTTGTTGAGGTATGCATCTAGAACTTCATGAAACCCCAGAATGCTCATCCACTTATGCAGGCACCAAATGCAGTGCTGAAGAGTAAAACTACTAGGTTTCTACCTGTGAAAGTGGTGTTTGGGTTCAGCACCATGGGTTGAATATCAAAAAACTAAAGAAGTTTAGTTTTATGTCTGGTATTCTTGAAAAGCAATTCTAAAAACATTTTCTAATTCAACTCTGGATGCCTCAAGGACATCAGAGGAATCTCTAGCAAGGGATACCTTGGAAATTAAAAAAACCCCCAAACTTCTATAATCACACTTTTTTGTGTCTTTTCCTTCTCTCTGTTCTCTTCTAGGTAGAGTCACTGTATTTTCAAGCTTTCTCATCAAACAAAATGCTTCATTTCTGTAATGTAAATGTAATGCGTTATAACATCCTCACACATACAGCTGTGGTGTCAGCACAGAATTGCACAGTGGGTTCAGCAGGACCTCTGGAGATCATCCAGTCCAATTCCCCTGCTATGGCAGGTTCACCTTCACCTGGAGCAGGTTGCTCAGGATCACGTGCAGGCGAGTTTTGAACATCTCCAGATAAGGAGATTCCAGAGCCTCTCTGGGCAGCATGTGCCAGTGCTCTATCACCCTCAAAGCAAAGAAATTTTTCCTTATATTCAGAAGGAATTTCCTGTGTTTCCATTAGTGCATGTTGCCCTTTATCTCGTTGCTGGGCAACACCGGAAAAACTCTGGCCCCATCCTCCCTTTAAGGTATTTGTATGCATTGATAAGATCTTCCTCAGTCATCTCTCCTCCAGACTAAACAAGCCCAGCCCCCTCACCTTATCCTCCTAAGAGATGCTTCAGTCCCCTAATCATCTTTAGCCATCTGCTGGATTCTCTCCAGGAGTTCCTTGTCTTTTTTTATACTGAGGAGCTCAAACTGGACACATTACTCCAGGTGAGGTTTCATCACGGACTTTCTTGACTTCCTGGCCACAATCCATTGGCCTTTTTGGCTACGCTGCTGGCTCATGCACAGCTTGTTGTCCATGAGGACACCCAGGCCCTTCCCCACAGAGCTACTTCCCAGCAAGTCAGCCCGCAGCCTGTGCTGGTGCATGGGGTTGTTCCTCCACAGGTGCATGACCCTGCATTTGCCCTTGTTGAACGTCAGAAGGTTCCTCTCCACCCATCCCTCCAGCCTGTCCAGGTCTCGCTGAATGTCTGCCCAGCACTCATCCAGTTTTGCGACCTTGCCAAAGAGTGCACTCTGCCCATCCAAGTCACTGATGGATAAGTGGAACAAGACTGGACCCAATACTGACTCCAGGGGATCACTGCTAGTGAAGTGACTCTGACTAGAGACTCTGTGCTGCTGACCAGAGCCCTCTGAGCTCTGCTGTTCAGACAGTTCTCAATCCACCTCGCTGTCCACTCATCTAATTCACACTTCCCAAGATTACCTATGAAGTTGTTGTGGGAGGCAGTGTCAAAAGCCTTGCTGAAGTCAGGGTAGGCAATATCCACTGCTCTCACCTCATCTACTCAGCCAGTCATTCCACTGGTGAAAAGATTCCTACAGCACAGTGACCTGTGTTGACTTCTGGAATGCATCTGAAGGCATGGATGCAGAACTCTAATTGCTGTTCATCGTGATACAGAAGAGATGCACCATGTCTTGGAAAGAGTGATGAGAAATGGAGAACATCGCTGGTCTGTGGGTCTGGGGGAATGCACCACCACAACCACAAACAGCTATCAGATTGGTTCTGCATGATTACCCCTTGATGAATCCATGATGAAACCTTTTCCTTCGCATGCTTAGAGATGACATCCAGGATGAGCTGTTCCATCACCTTTCCAGGGATGGAGGTGAGGTTGACTGACTTGTAGTTTCCTAGGTTCTCTTTCTTGGCCTTTTTGAAGACTGGAGTAATGTTGTCTTTCCTCCAGTCCTCGGACACCTCTCCTGTTCTCCATGATCCTTCAAAGATGATGGAGAATGGCTTAGCAATTACATCTGACAGCTCCCTCAGCATTTGTGGCCACATCCTATCAGGACCCTTGAGTTTGTGGGTATCCAGCTTTTCTGTATGATCTCTAATGCAATCCTCCTTGACAAAGGGCAGTTCTTCTTTTCTCCAGACTTTCTCTCTTGCCTTTAGGGCTTGGAATTCATGAGGGCTGGCCTCAGCAGTCAAGACTGAAGCAAAGAAGCATTCAGTAACTCCACCTTCTCTTGCCTTTTGCCACCTGGGCACCAGTGAGTCATCTCTGAGTTCTCCACAATGTTGTCCAAGTCAATGCCAGGCTTAACCTGTGCCAAAGGACAAAAAGAACCTAATAGAGAATGAAAAGGTGTTTGGTTTTTTTTTTTAATGAAAATGGAAGGATGGTGGTGGGAATGTTGTGAAGAGAAGGCTCTGGGGGAATTATTTAATACCATGCTTGTAGATCGAGGGCTTTAATAAAATAAAAAGAACAAAGAGAAGACTATGTGCACCCTGATGATGAATGAATATGCCTGCTTAGTACTTCAGGGATGGATTAAGCTGTTGAAAAAGCATTCAACATTGGCTAAAGAACTGTAATATATGTGAAATTCCACAGTTAATGCATCATTAAATAATTTGCTGCAACTGATTTATAGGTGCAATATACTACACTATGTCAAACGGTGCAGGATAATAAATGGCATCACAAAAATATACTATTGAAACTTTTGTTCTAATCAGTCTTTTGAGTTTTAGTAGAACATAGTTCTGCAGAATTGTCCTATTGATCCTGATAGAGTAACATGCAAAACCTTCATGCTACGTATATTTTAAGACCTTTTCTTAAGCAATCTGGGTTGTGGTCCAGTGAATCAGGCAGTGGATTGTGACTTGTGGAACTTACACTCTGGTCCTTGCTCTGTCCTTGAAACTCTAAGCTGCTGACCTAAGTTTACCAGGTTGAGTGCTGTAATGCCCACTTTGAGACCTGTGCTCTCTCTTTCCATGGACATAATGTACAATCCCATCACCTACCTACATATATTGGACACACAGGGCAGGGAAGGGGGCGATAACAATTGACTTATTGTAATAGGTTCTCTTCATAACCAGGCAGAAGCACCAGTTAAGTGTAGTGGTTTTGTTCACATTTTTTATCTTCTGTGAGATAAGAATTAGGAGGAATGCAAAGCAGGCTCCAAACTTTAAAGAATATAAAGAAGTTTATTAACAGAACTAAAAGAAAAAAGGAGTAATAAGGGTCAGAATAAACCTTCAGAACACTTCTCCTCCCCCCATCCTCCTCCCCCCTCCCACTTACAACACAAGGACACAAACTTGGGATTATGTCA
>VYZQ01054058.1:39482-54423 GCA_013400655.1 Mystacornis crossleyi | reverse complement strand
CTGTTAGTGTCCCTTTGAGACACTTTGTGGGACTCTTCACTAAGCAGTCCTGCTGGATCAGAGTGGGGTTTCACTGACTTATTCAGGGTCACACACCAAAAAGAGAAAGCCCCTCCTGAGTCTCACACCTTTATCCACTTCCAGGGACTGCTAGCCCCTTTGACGGACTCACATTAGCAGTTTACAGAATAACACTCTTCATTAATAAAATTGTGACAGGATAAGGTTTGAGGATTGCCAGTGACAGTATCTGACTGCAAAAATATATTCAAAGCAGTATACTAATTAAAAGCACTACACAGACAAGCTCTATTGCCCAATGAAAACTAGCTTGAGGTAATCATCCAGCATGCAGAGAACATAGTTCTTAACAAATAGATGTTCCTGTGGGGGGAGACAGGTTCAGCTGTTCCCAGAAGCTATCATGGAGTCTTCTGCCAACTTCTCCCCATTTTTAACTAATTTTTGTTACCATTTCTTAATGTTTTAGGTGAAGCTTGAGTGGCTTTACTCCTACATCTTATTCAGTGAGGGGTGCTCATATCCTGGGGGCAGATATCTCAATATAGTGCCTGAGATAACCTTGGGATTGAGGACGTGCATCAGTCCAAGGAGAGTGATTTTGTCATCATTGCTCGTCAGCAGAAGGACATCTTCCTTTATCTCCCATGGTTTTCAGCTGCTATGGCTTATCTGCTGGAAAGTACCACTGAGTTCCTTCTTCTGCAAGGGTTTTGACAGAGCCTGGCTGTGGTCTCCACTCTGCTCCACCCTCCGTTTAGGCACTTTAGATTGTATCATGTAGGGGAGGTCGGATATCTCAACTGTGTTCCATCCAGGGAGTAGCAACCATATTTTTCCTTCTAAGTTCCATACCATTATCTTTTTGCTCCCAATCATGTTCCGGCTTATGTCAAAGCCTTTCATTTTGTGTCACATTCTGACAAAGGAAGATTTTTGATGTACTGTGTTTGGCTCTTGTAGGGAGCGTAAGAATGATGTCGGGAGAGAGCTGAGCAGATACCTGCCCCCTAAGTGATTTTTTCCTACACTCTTTCATTTTATTCAGCTCATTTCAGTGCAGAACGAAATCAGACTTTGCAAGTTGTGAGAGTGGTAGTTCTCTAGGCAGCCCTAATACCTTATATTGAGAAATACCTGCAGAAATCTTCCTCAAGATGTTGAAAAAACTTGTTTAATTTCCAGTGACATTTTTACAAGTGTTTACATAATGTACAGTAGTTTCATTTGTTTAATGCAGCCAAGAAGCTGGAGAGGCAATTTTTCTAGCATGATGTAATCAGGACTGCCACTGCTTTTTTCCTCGGGGAAAGAGAAATCCTACCAAATGTATGTACCATATTAGAGACTTCAGAAACATGAATTACTTGAAAGATTGTTAGTCTCCAGCCTGTAAACACATTTAGAATATTTTTTAAAGACATATTAGTTACCTCATAGAATGTAATAACTCCAAAGGGTTTTACTTCAATGTGCCGTATAGATACAGCTAGGGTCCTGAAAATACAGCAGAAAATAATATATCCTTTAGCCAAAGGGAAAGCAGTAGTTGCCTCAGAGGTATTGCAGTTTGTTTTATTCATCCTTGTAAATCAACATTTGTCTTCTTTAGAGCTGCAACCAGGAATGTGTCAACAGCAAAATTTTCACTGTAACAGTTTAAAACATCTCTTTGGTAGCAGAGGTAAGATTTATTTGAGTAAATGGTGTAATGATATTCTTCTCTGTGAGGATGGTGAGGCTCTGGAACAGGTTTCCGGAAGAAGTTATGGATTCTCCAATCCTGAAGTGTTGAAGGCCAGGTTGAATGAAGTCCTGGGCCACCTGGTCTAGTGGAAGGTGTCCCTACCCATGGCAGGTGTGTTGGTACTAGATGATCTTTAAGCTCTCTTCCAACACAAAACATTCTATGGTTCTATAATCTGCAACTCAGCTTTCTTCATTAGAGCTAGTTGTCTACATTCCCCTTATAGTCTACTGAAGAAAAGATGTGATTCTTCTAATCTTATGTCTGTGATAGATTAGATGTGTCATGTCCTAGAATGTTTCTCTCTGCTGATGGCAACCAGGATTACTATGACAAATAGCTCCAAAACTATACATAAATGTTTCATTATGGTGAAGTGCACACCAGGTAACCTCATGTCTCGTGCATCCTTTCCAGTGCCTGCAGAATGTAACTGGAATAGTAAGTGTGTAAGGCTACATGAATGGGAGGCAGAATGGCTAATTGCCTGGAGACAAAAGCTTGCCTTAAAATAATTAATGTAACATTAATGTTTGTTAAATTATGCTTTGATTTGTATTGGATTGTTTTTAGCTTCACAGAATCACAGAATATGCTGAATTGGAAGGCACCCATGAGGATCACTGAAGTCCAAATCATAGTCCTTCATAGCACCATCCCCAAGAGTCACATCATGGGCCCAAGAGCATTGTCCAAACACTTCCTGAGTTCTGTCAGGCTTGGTTCTGTGACCACTTCCTTGGCGAGCGTATTCCAGTGCCCAACCACTCTCTGGGTGAAGAACCATCCTCACTCTTATGGAGGACTACCTTGAATGCAAGAGTGAAGAGGTGCTGTTGCTTACTGCTTAAAGCTGGAAACTTGCTGATGAAAATCTTCAATTACAGGTTTAAAAATCAAGAGGTGGTCTAACTGAAAATTTTCGACTAATTTGGGATGGAATGGAACTCACACATTTATCAGGAAATAATTTTAGACTCCTAATTACACTTTCAAACTAGATGCAGGATCATCTTTAATTATAACCTTCTTTATTATGGCTTGTTATTCATTTATGTACAGAGAATTGCTTCCTTATTGCCTGATTGAGAAACTTCAGTTGGTAATTATTGTCAATTATTTGATGTGTGACTTCAGTTTTGAATCAAGTGACCAAATGTAGATAAATAGTGACATTTAATATGGATGTTCTCAAGCTTCCAAAATGCGATTTTATCTGGCCTCCAACTGTTGTCCCAGGAAGGCATGTGTCAAATCTGCTAGATCTATGTGGATATCTTAAAAATAATAACCTCTTTTGAATGTCACTAGGTGCCTATTTTTGGCACCCGAACGAGGTCCTTACAATATGCAGAGATACTTTCAGATAAATGCAATTACAACTACAAATATTTTAATTAGGGTTTTTTTTCTGCCAAGGCTTGCATACTGTAATAAAAGAGCCATGCAAAATAAAAAGCTGCATGATGCAATAGATATTCTTTCCTGAACATGATCTTCTTACTACTATTTCCCTTTTTATCCAATATATTTCCTCTCCATATCTATTTCACATTTTCTCTGTATTTTCTACACTGTAATAGTTTCTTTTATTAACACCAAGTTATGACAAGTTAATTCTGTTTATTTAAAAATGTTATTCTGTGATGCCTCCTTTGATAATAACCTTTCAACTGATTATATTCAATTCTATTTGATAAAAGGAAAGGAAAAATTAAATTCAGAAATAGTGGGGTGTAATGGTGCTCACCACCTTGCAGCTAACAAAGTCTGGTTTTAAATACTTTGAGAACTCAGACCATGCTTCATGAAGTCAGAGCCTGCTTCAATAAGAATCCTCAGTTCCTCAGCACTCTGAGTTAAGGTCACTGCACAAAGCATTTGGAAGGACTGCAACTTGCTGATAGTAGGAATGTGATTCTCCGCTAAATTCTTTGAGAGCAGACACCTGAGTGCTTTTCATGAAATATGGAAAAGCTACATCTAAGCTTGAAATTGAAATTTAAAAGGATTTTAGAAGACATTTTCATGCAATTTTCTTTTCCTTACAGTGCTTTAATGTCTTGGAGTTTAAAACTGGTCTTTTAACTAGGAAAAAAAAGACTGTTGTTGAGGGAACATGTTAAAAATTACCTGCAAAAGTTGATAAAAGAGCACTAGGAAAATGGAAACATGGCATCAGTCTGTTCTCCTGGTTATGAGGACATGCAAAATAATCTGGTTTTGGAAATCACATGGTACCTGTAATGGAGCTGTTGTGCATATGTATTTATAACAAACTTTTGACATATTTGTTGATTGTTTGAAGAAATTATTTCAGAGTTTAATGGACATATTTATGTTAAGCTTTAACTTCCAGGCTTAAGTTTCTATAATTAAATTCTAAGATATCTGAGAATCACGTATCTAGCCATCTCTTTGTTATTTCTCTCTCTCTGTGTTTGCCATCTGCTTTTTTTAGTGGAAAATCTCTCTTTTCACATAAAATCTGCATTTAAAAAAATGAAGAAAACAAAAAATGCTTAATTTTAGCCTACACTGATGTTTACTTAGTGATGTTTACTCTTATCAAAATGCTTCAGAAAGAATAATATAAGTCAAAGATGGGTTTGCCAGTTTTGATAAAGTTTTCCCACTTAAGAGGTAAGGAAAACTGATAAAAATGGAAAAGTAGGTCTCAGTTAGTTCAAAATTGTATTGCAGATTTCTCTTTTATATTTATTAATGTTCTGGGTTACAGTGTATTCTTTTACCATTTTTAGCAATGTTCCCTGCCTCCTTCCTCTGGACTATCTCCTGTTAATGGCCCCATCAAGGCCTTGCCTCATGACTCACCATCCCATTGTGAGATGCTCCACCCAGGGGGAAGGAGCCAAGCATTCCCACCTGGATAAAGTCTGGGGTTTTGGAGCAGTACAGGAGAGCCTCTTCCACTGGATTCCCAGAGAAGCAGCCTTTTCCACTGGATTCCCAGATGACAAGAGCTACACAGTCACCCCTGGACTTCCCAAGGAGGACCAGACCTTTCTACAAGATCACTGTTTTCAACAGAACCACTTCAAAGAGAACTGCAGCTATCACCTAACTGGACTGCTACCACCACCCTGCCCGGCAGGGTGTCAGGTCACACCCTGACTCTGTCAGCTTAAACCAGTGTTTCTGTATTATTGCTCTGTTATATATATATATACACATTTTACTAAAAGAACTGTTATTCCTATTCCCCATATCTTTTCCTGAAAGCCCCTTAAATTCAAAATTATAATAATTCAGAGGGAAGTGGGTTGCATTTTTTCCATGCCAAAGGAAGCTCCTGCCTTCCTCAGCAGACACCTGTCTTTCAAACCAAGACAATTAAACATATATAAATGTTTATTGTTTTGATAGTTACAAAACACATTGCTTTGCTTTTTGTTTCTTTTTTTTTACATATGACTTAAAGATGCTTTGGAGATACATAAGGAAGTTAACCCTAATGATGTTTTTGTTTTTAATTTCAGTCTTCAACAGTAAACACTTTGGGTCAGAAGCTGCCTTGCAATTCTTCAATTGAACAATACCTGGTATAACGACCAATAATAAGATTTGTAGGTACCTCAGAGTGCAAATAAAAAGAAAGAATGTCTTGTCTTAATGCAATATTGAAATAATAACTATTAACATAGGGAGAATTTTCTGCCCACACTATATTTATATTCATTCTAGCAAATACTGTTATACGAGCCAGACTTTCTACAAGGAGGGAATGCAGAACAGATCCATTGCATTACTTATTCACCAGCTGAATAACTAACAAAACCCAAAAAAGTGTATGGATGTAGTACTAGGCTGGATGACTCTTTTTCCTGAATCATGATGGGAACTGTAACACAGCCAGTCTCATTCTGCCTTGTTCAGATACAGTCTGTAGACTCTAAGGTTTCATTCACATTTGAAATTATTTAAGTTTGACAAAAAATGGAGTTTTGTACTCCATATAAGTTTTTGAAGTTTGTCTTTCAAGCATTTCCTCACTCTCTGAGGACCCAGGTAGTAGATACACGTATTGACATGACAGGTCTCAGTCTTCTTTGTATAATCCATTATCATCTATTGATTCATGGTTTTAATTTCTAGTGGCTTGAAGTGATGGGCTAGATTGTAAAGGCAACTTTTAAATTTTGTATGCATCAAGAAATGTATAGATAGTACAAATAGTTACTGAATTCCATTTTTAACCCTACATGGAATTTTATAGAGTAAATAGTATGAGGATTATTTTTTTATTTGGGGCTGCATTGATAAACTATTTCACAGAATTCTGTAGTTGTGCCTACGCTGACCATTGGAGCTATATTCCTGTCTTCCTGGAAGACAACCTGTCTTCCAAGACAGTAGAAGAGCCACTGTCTTGCAGAATTTTGCTTTGAGCTTACACATAAATCAGCTTTAAATACAGCAGCCAAACTGTATTGCCTAATTTAGACTTTATCGCTATTTTTGTAAGCCCAGCAGGAATTTGGTTAGATCCAATTTGCACAGGCTAAACAGGAATTTTAGGAATGTAGGAACTGCTATGTTGTGTCAAACCTGAGATTTGGTGTCCTGTTTCAGCAGTGTCTGGTGCCAGAGTTCAGCTGAAAGTGCCAGAATTCTCTAAAGATTTGTTCATGGGGAAATATCTTCCCCCCAGTCTGAGTAAGGTGCAAATGCACTATGTTCAAGGTTGTAGCCCTCAGAGTAATATTATTTCAGCTGAAAAAATCCCTTTACCCTTGTTTTGCATTTTGATGTCACCAGTTTCCCTTTGATGTTGTATAATGAGAACTGAGCCCCAGAAAAGTGGTCATTATTAGGTGTTCCTCTACATTCCTTAACCGATGTAAGATCCTTTCTAAAAACTTATGTTTGTAGTTTGTGTTGGATGAGTTTCAACTGTGCCAAGCAGGTTTTAAAATACTGTTACCAGTTGTGACGGAATTTAACCTTTAGTTTTAGCACAGATCTGTGAAATAATTTGCTGTTTTATAAGGCTGATTTCTTGGAATATCCCAGCTTCTACAAAGACTTCTGTTAAATTCTGCTGTATCTAATGGAATTAGATGACCTGAACTGAGAGCATTTTCCCAGCTGATGAAGGATAATCACTTCATATAACAGCATTAAAATATTTAATTTCCTTCTCTGTTTATGAGGGATTGTAAAAAGCTCCTTCAGTGAATTCTGCTGTGTGTGACTGCTAAGCATGTGAAACATTGTAAAAGACTTTTTCTATGTTATATAGAGCACTGTTTTATAGGAATCCAGACATTTTCTGTGTGACTTTCCATATTATGATGAAGAATCCATCAGAAGATAAAATTGGATTGCGATCAAATCTGTCTAGTTTCCAGTCTGGGATAGATTTAAAATTGTGAAGACTGTTCTCAGGCAAGAAAGCTTGTACTGTTGTAATTTCATGAGAATTTATATACCATAATTCTATGCCTCAATATGATATTATTTCATGAGATAATTTGTCTATCATTCCCGAACGTTTTGAAAAATCCCTCATTCCAGCTGCCTCAGTCTGACAGCCTGGCCAGCTTGGTTCTGTCAAAAAATGCAATTTGTTAAAGAGGACTTCAGCTTCCATGAGCAAGTTTTGAGACCTCACTGAACAGAACAGTTGGGCAACAGAAAAACTGAGCAAGGGTGAAGCAGTAGTTTTTCCAAGAAAAGCTAGCAAGAGGTGCAGAATACTTACCCTTAGCCCCAGGAGTGGTGAGCTGTAGTTGGCTATGTAACCAAGCTTTATGAGAACAAAGATATTAAAATGACTGGATAAGCAGTGCTATTTCCAGATTTTTTGTATTTGCACATGTATTGAACTTCCTTTGCCTTCTGCTGGATTCAAATTTAAATTTCCAGGCTTCCAAGTGTTTTCCCAAACTAGATACTAAATTCACATCTGCACTTTTGAGCCAAACGTGGAACTTTTTCAGAGGTCTGAATGGAGAACCAAAACGAGGTGTTTCTACAAAGTGGTGGTTTAAAGGTAAAGATTTGTTTTAAATTTTGTTTTTGTTTTTGGCGACCGTTTGAGAACTGTTAAATGACGTAGCAGGTGGTTTGGGGGATCCCCGCAGGACGCGGTTGCCCTGTGTGGCCGCTCGGGGCCGCTGTTTCTCCGCAGAGAGGCTCTGGCAGAAGGGAGGCGTGTCCGGCGCCCGGCAGCAAAGCGCTTCCAGCTCATGGCAAAAAGACTAAACGTGCTAACTTATATCTTCAGAAACAGCTACATTGATTTTTTCTGATTTTTTTTTTTTAAATTCATTTAAAGCTGAGACCTAGGTTTTGGTCTCTAGCTGAGCAGCCCTATCACAATTTAAGTCTGAAACAGGAATAATTTACTTTGTTTGCTTGAACTTTAAAGCATCTCAGAACAAATGGACAATGTTGGTGTTTTGTTTGCTATAATGTGAAGTCAAATTTGGTATCCTTTTTACAAATGTTTGTTTAGTTTAAATATTTTTAATCTGAAAAAGAAAATAAAATGCTTTTTATGGCAAAACGTGAAAGATCTTGATTTTAAAAAATTGTATCAAATTTGAGGTGCCAGTCAAAGGTAAGCTTATATTGCTTATAGAAGTCCAGTGCAGCACTGGTTATAAACTCACTGAAGAAATTTATTCTGACAAGACAAACATCTTAAAAACTTCTCCCAGTTGGTTCTGAACCTTCTGTGGTAAATGAGAAAAACATTATTACAGAGGAAAGTTCAAGATGAGAAAAAGTACTCCTTCTTGCATGATTTCCCAGAAGGTTTTCTTCTTCCCAATGTTCAGTTAATGCCACAAATGTGCATCACCTGGCAAAGCAAACACATCAACCCTAACAGGAGCCACTCCAGAGCTCTCAGTATGTATTTTATATTGGCATCATAGGACTGTGCAGCTGCCTGCAAAGTCACACCAGTCACTGTGCTGCAGAACAGGACAGTGAGGGCAGAGGGCAAAGGCAGGGCAGCTTCACCAATAGAAAGCAGAGTACATCTGCATCAGCCCCACAACCTGTGTGTTCTGACCTGAGGAGACAGGAGGGTCTGGGTTCAAGGCATATACTGTAGAAATGTAAGGACTAGGGGAGCCAAGGTTAAATTATTTTGCACATGATTTTTGAGGGTTCCTATTAGGGTGTCAGCAGCCACCATGTACAGTAGATGCCCTGTCAATTGCAGTGATATCCTTCGCCCTGTTCAGCCCAGTCCCACAAATGAGCACTGGAAAACACTGTTCACAAATCAGCATAATGGAGCCTAGAAATGCCAATAAGGAAGGCATAAGGAAACATGGACAAGATTACCAAATCTAAGAATACCAGTATGGAGGTAGACAGAATGGACCTCAGCTACCTGATTACAATAAAGGCAGTTGGAAGTGGGTCTCTGAGGTATCAAGCTTTTACATTAGAGTTAAGGTTTTGTATTAATTACATATCCCCAGAATGTTCAGCAGAGTGCATTCCTGATCAGTCTGTAAGTGCTTTGAAATAAATATTTGGAGACGAAAGCCCCAAAACTTTAAAATCAGACAAAGTTGTAAACGAGAGTCAAAACCTCACAGAAGCATTGCAGCCAACATTAATCAAAGGAAGAAGAAAATGCTGCAAAACAAAGGATTCTAAATCTCCTGATAAGTTATTAAAGTATAACAAAAGCATTTATTCCTTCCGTTTGTTTATGGCTGAGGAAGGGGTACCTTTCACTGCCCTTCACTCCATCCTTACTTTTATGCAGGAGATTTCTCTTCCATACATTTTAAAAATATCATTTTATTTTGTTAGTTTTCCTGCTACTTTATATTTAAAGAACAATAGATGTATGTATTTTTTTTACTTTAAAAATTGATATTGCACTGGTTTTTTTTGTAGTTTTCTTCAGGTAATACTGATCTTCTATTAGTATATTCCTTTAATATTCATAAAGGCAAGTTCCTATATGTGTTAGTTCTCTGCTCAGTTTCAGATTATCTATTGCATAAGCTCAATTAAATATTTTTAAACTAACTGGTGTCAAGGAATTTCATACCCTGAATTTTGTAAGCTCATTTAGCTCTGCTTTTTTCTTGAAAATTATTTTCTCTCCAAATATTTCCTCTGGTATACTTGCAAGACCCTGTCTTTCATGATGTCACTATTTAGCGTACAAAAATTCACGGAGTTACAGAACCATAGAATGGCTGAGATGGACCTCTGGAGGTCAGTTTATACAGCTTCCCCAGCTCAGTCAGGGCCAAGGATCAGCAAGGATGGAGATTTCACAACTTCTCTGGTCAACCTGTGCCATTGCAAGGCCACCCTCACAGTGATGAAGGGTTCCCTGTTGCTCAGACAGAGGCTCCTGCATTACACTTTGTGCCCACTGCTTCTGATCCTGGCGCTGGGCACCACTCAAAAGAGCCTGGCTGTGTCCTCTTTGCACCTTCCCTTTAGATGTGTATATATATGTGTGTGTGTGTTTGTGTATGTGTATGTGTGTAATATATATATCTACAAATGCAATATATATATGTTATATATATTATATACTATATATTATATATATGAGGGTTTTGCATGCAATTATAAACGTGTTGAAAAGTGGTGTGGGTGTGCATGTGGGTGTGGGAGGACTCTGCTAGCTAGGTAATTAGAGGACTTACAGGATTACTACTTCTAGGGTAACTGGCTTTTTAAGAGACCTACCTGAGATTTTTGTTGGCTGGTTTTGTGTTAGTCAAAAATACTGTGAGTCAAATTTATTCTCAGGTTATGTGGACAGAGGAGGAAATTACCAAATCCAGGCTTATTGTGTGGTTTACAAGAAGAAGCGCACCTCCCGGTCTTTTAGTCTAAGAGTTGTTTTCTGGTCCAAGGTCACAGAGAGAGGGCCAAATTCAAAGATGAAACAGATGATGGTGTAAGACATATACAGATGATTCAAAAGGCATGTGGATGTGGTACTTGGGAATACGGTTTAGTGGTGAACAAAGTGTTGCTGCGTTAATGGTTGGACTCGATGATCTTAGATGTCTTTTCCAACCTTAATGGTTTTATGATTCTTTGTGAGAAAACACAGAACAGTTTGAAGTCTTTCTTGGCTGCTCTGCTCTTCACTCATTGGTCTGTGTGGTATAACCTCTGCTTTAGTCTGGAAACTATGCGTGCCTGTACCTCCCTTTCAGGCTGCAATCATTTTTCCTGGTACAAATGGGTATTGCTCATAGCATCAATTGTCTCATCCTTGTGCACTGACTTGCCATCCTATCTTTCCCTCTGTTCTTTTCCAGTGGTGTAAACACATACCAAAGATGTCCAAGTGGCTGCATGTTCACAGTCAGAAGGCTCACTGTTCCAATGAACACACCAGAGATTCACATGTACTCCTTTTATTTCGTAGTATATTCATAACTCATACTTTCTGTGCGCTGTACCGAGTGTTTGCCCCAGAGTATTTGCATGCCTATTTGGTAAACCAGTATTTGGAAAGGAAACCTTATTTGCCTTAAAGTTTTCAAAATAAGTATTAAATTTATGTCCAATGNAAATATTTTTAAACTAACTGGTGTCAAGGAATTTCATACCCTGAATTTTGTAAGCTCATTTAGCTCTGCTTTTTTCTTGAAAATTATTTTCTCTCCAAATATTTCCTCTGGTATACTTGCAAGACCCTGTCTTTCATGATGTCACTATTTAGCGTACAAAAATTCACGGAGTTACAGAACCATAGAATGGCTGAGATGGACCTCTGGAGGTCAGTTTATACAGCTTCCCCAGCTCAGTCAGGGCCAAGGATCAGCAAGGATGGAGATTTCACAACTTCTCTGGTCAACCTGTGCCATTGCAAGGCCACCCTCACAGTGATGAAGGGTTCCCTGTTGCTCAGACAGAGGCTCCTGCATTACACTTTGTGCCCACTGCTTCTGATCCTGGCGCTGGGCACCACTCAAAAGAGCCTGGCTGTGTCCTCTTTGCACCTTCCCTTTAGATGTGTATATATATGTGTGTGTGTGTTTGTGTATGTGTATGTGTGTAATATATATATCTACAAATGCAATATATATATGTTATATATATTATATACTATATATTATATATATGAGGGTTTTGCATGCAATTATAAACGTGTTGAAAAGTGGTGTGGGTGTGCATGTGGGTGTGGGAGGACTCTGCTAGCTAGGTAATTAGAGGACTTACAGGATTACTACTTCTAGGGTAACTGGCTTTTTAAGAGACCTACCTGAGATTTTTGTTGGCTGGTTTTGTGTTAGTCAAAAATACTGTGAGTCAAATTTATTCTCAGGTTATGTGGACAGAGGAGGAAATTACCAAATCCAGGCTTATTGTGTGGTTTACAAGAAGAAGCGCACCTCCCGGTCTTTTAGTCTAAGAGTTGTTTTCTGGTCCAAGGTCACAGAGAGAGGGCCAAATTCAAAGATGAAACAGATGATGGTGTAAGACATATACAGATGATTCAAAAGGCATGTGGATGTGGTACTTGGGAATACGGTTTAGTGGTGAACAAAGTGTTGCTGCGTTAATGGTTGGACTCGATGATCTTAGATGTCTTTTCCAACCTTAATGGTTTTATGATTCTTTGTGAGAAAACACAGAACAGTTTGAAGTCTTTCTTGGCTGCTCTGCTCTTCACTCATTGGTCTGTGTGGTATAACCTCTGCTTTAGTCTGGAAACTATGCGTGCCTGTACCTCCCTTTCAGGCTGCAATCATTTTTCCTGGTACAAATGGGTATTGCTCATAGCATCAATTGTCTCATCCTTGTGCACTGACTTGCCATCCTATCTTTCCCTCTGTTCTTTTCCAGTGGTGTAAACACATACCAAAGATGTCCAAGTGGCTGCATGTTCACAGTCAGAAGGCTCACTGTTCCAATGAACACACCAGAGATTCACATGTACTCCTTTTATTTCGTAGTATATTCATAACTCATACTTTCTGTGCGCTGTACCGAGTGTTTGCCCCAGAGTATTTGCATGCCTATTTGGTAAACCAGTATTTGGAAAGGAAACCTTATTTGCCTTAAAGTTTTCAAAATAAGTATTAAATTTATGTCCAATGCCTCAGGTCCTAGATGCAGTTTTCTTTTAGAAAAGAGGCCTCCAGTCCTTCAGTACTCTCTTACTCCCTGATACTGAATTGAATTAGGTAGTTACATCTCAACAACATCTTTGGAAAGACTGATAAATAAAGAAATCAAGCAGTTTCCTTTTTGGTAGAAAAAATATATGCCTCTCTGCCTACAAATCAACCTGTACTTAAAAGATAGGCTTCAAATCTAAGCTGTATTGTTAAGGCAGTGATCTATCAAAATATTGCAGAAGTAGCTGTGTGTTTTGCTGGATGTTGCAGCAAGAGTTAGAGAGGGACGATGGCTGCATAAGGGATGCCCTGATATGTGGGCCTTGGGAATCCAGCATGTTCTGTGCCTTCAGGGCCTCTCTTTTTAAGTCAGGCAACCACTGGAAGGGAAGGATGGGGAATAATTTGAGCAAAGAAACTGCTGCTTCATTAGTTCTCATACTACTAGTGCCATATAACAGCCTGCATGATTACGAGTGCAAATCAACCAAACCTGTCGCCAGCTGAATTAGTGATGGAGGCTGGTCAGTAGTTTGTAACTTATCAGTTTGTGACCTTCCTGGGGCTAGGGGCACTTGCCTGCCTGCTGCTGCCGGAAGAGAAAAGCTTGTGATTCCTTTCAAGTGCTCCTTAGTTTGTCAAATGCAAGGGACTGCTTATTTCTTACTGCTTCTGCCCAGTTCTGAGACATGGAACAGCCGCAGTATCTGCCACCCCTTGTGAGCAGTACTACTACCTGAAGCAGGGTTGATCTGAGGGTCTGTCTCTCTCATATCATCATAGTGGAAGTAAAAAATGAAAAGGTTCACTTTGAGATAGAGCTTATTAATTTCTTAGTCTGTTTTTGATAGGCCAAATCCTGGGAAATAAGTGGATTGTGTTGTAAAAGGGCACTGGCATTTGCGGCTCCCAATGAGAATTGCTGCATCATATTGGAAGTGATTCTGAGCAGAATTCACACCATGAATTGTCACTGACATTAGTACAATTGACATGGTGAGTTATGGGGTCCTTTGTGAAACTTAGCCTTTCTCTGGATTAGTCCCCCATGAGTATATCTTCTCTTCACTACAGTGATTCAAGCTTAAGGAGTACTCAGTGGTTTCAGAGTATGGTCTTACAATGTCTAACTCAGGGCAGTCAGTACTTTCTAGCACTTGTCCCTTCTTTTTTTTTTTTTTTTTTGTGGTGGTGGTTTTTTTTTTTTTTTTTTTGTGGTGGTGGTTTTTTTTTTTTTTTTTTTGTGGTGGTGGTTTTTTTTTTTTTTTTTTTGTGGTGGTGGTTTTTTTTTTTTTTTTTTTGTGGTGGTGGTTTTTTTTTTTTTTTTTTTGTGGTGGTGGTTTTTTTTTTTTTTTTTTTGTGGTGGTGGTTTTTTTTTTTTTTTTTTTGTGGTGGTGGTTTTTTTTTTTTTTTTTTTGTGGTGGTGGTTTTTTTTTTTTTTTTTTTGTGGTGGTGGTTTTTTTTTTTTTTTTTTTGTGGTGGTGGTTTTTTTTTTTTTTTTTTTGTGGTGGTGGTTTTTTTTTTTTTTTTTTTGTGGTGGTGGTTTTTTTTTTTTTTTTTTTGTGGTGGTGGTTTTTTTTTTTTTTTTTTTGTGGTGGTGGTTTTTTTTTTTTTTTTTTTGTGGTGGTGGTTTTTTTTTTTTTTTTTTTGTGTGTGTTTTTTTTTTTTTTTTAATCACAAATGAAGTTCAAGAGTACCTTATGGTATGATCACCATAATAGGAGGGAATTTTTCCATGAAACATGATCTTAATTACTGAAATACTGCACACAGGATCTTGATAGATCATAAAAGAGCAAAGTAACAGAAGTATTAGAGCTCATGCAAAGATGTGATAGCACTGTGCACACTTTCTGTTCCTGTCCACAGTGACTTAGTATTTTACTGCTGTAACACAAGTCTGAGCTAGAATTAAAAGTAAGCTTTAAGTACCAGTAGTTGTCCACTAATTCAAGTCTGGTTGTCAGCATACACTGTTTTCTATTATTCAGTCTGTCAAAACTATTCTTGTCAGAAGATCACTGAGAGAAGAGCAGGAAATATAAATCTGGAAGACTGCCAAGAAAAGCAAAACTAT
>VYZQ01054058.1:1919-23652 GCA_013400655.1 Mystacornis crossleyi | reverse complement strand
AAGAAATTTCAGAGTCATACACTAGGCAATACAGGATTTGAAAAATATAAAAGTTAAAACCTAAGGCATCACTTCTAGTGAAATTAAAGGGTAACAGAAAGATACCTGAAAATAAAACTTTCCAGAGAAGAAAGTGAAAAGACTTCAGTACTGATATGTTATGATGAAAGGCTTTATAAATAAACATGAAGTAAAATTCTGAAGTAACAGGTGAAAATTACTTTTTGTTTTGAATTTTCAGAGTGGGAATATTGCCAAACTAAGTGTTTGGGAAGTTCAAATTTAGCTAGTCAAAGTCTTTTGTCAAGGTATATTTTCTCTAAAGAAAAGAAAAATTCTAATCACTGTTGCTGATTTTACTTGTAAAATTTTTGCTGCTCTGCTTGTCAGATCCACTAGGAGCTCAGGGTCAGCCTGGGATGCCTGCATGTTACCAACAACAATGAAGCTGTCCCAGATACCGTGGAATCCATCTCACCCTTCTGTACCTCTGCGGTTTAAAATGCTCACGGAATTAAATCTAATTTTAAAAAGTAAACTGGTTTCAAGTGAGACATCTCACCTTTTGTGCGACACCATTGAAAACTCAGTAGAAGGTATTCCTGGGGACCTATAGGAAGTCTTGGGGGCAGCTATGGGATCTCTCAGGGGAAGGGTAGGAGGAGGCAGTGGGGAGGTCCCAAACATTGGGAAAATCAAACAGGTACTTTAGGAAGTTCCTGAGGGCATGATATTTTTCTCTTTGTGTATTTTTGAGTGAAGTTGATACCAGGTTTCAGAGCAAGGCTGGAATTAGTAATTTTGTTTATTACCTTGTTATTTCATTGGCTCCATGTTGTACAGCCACACTAAATTCTAAAGTTGATATATGGTTTGTATTCAACAGTTAAATTTGAAGTTTTATTCCAGATTATAAAAAAAGACACATGGAAATTGGACCCTGATGTTCTAAAATATAGCAAATAAAGATAACCTCAGTTATCCCAATATACATATTTTTTCCATGCAGTTCCCTACCCTTTTTAATTGTATGAAACATAAATTTTCACGCTAAAAATGGGCAGTGCCTTAAGTGGAGACTTAAAAATAAGAAGAAAATTCCCAAGATTTGAGGAATGACTTCATAGTTTGGTTTACTTTTTTTTAAAACCAATGTAGTACCTAAAAAAATTCTTCTATTTCAACAGTATATTTTTCCCATAACATTTTAGAATATTTATATCTAATGTCATAACACATTGTAATTATGTAATTGCAAATCGTAATTGCATATTCTCATTATTTCATCATGCATGCTACAACAATTAAGTAATAATGTCTAATAGTATAAATTAGATCTAATTGTATAAATACATGACAATGGCATAAAAATGTCCTTAAAGAACAGAGAAGACTTTAATCAAAATACAAGGAATACCTTATGTGTGCAATCAGAGGAATGTGGAACACTGGACTAAACCTGTGCAGTGAATACTGGGGACTCCTACACTCCACGGTTTCAATTCCCCATCTCCATGTTCTACTGGGAAGGAGAAGATGGAGCAAATAATGAGTAAATTTACGCCCAGGAAGAAGGGAGGGGTGGGGGCAAAGTGCTTTTAAGATTTGTATTTGTTTCTCTTTAATTTTCCAAAGTCGAGTCTGTTTTTCCTGCGACAGTCAGTGGTGAGCAATCTCTCCCTGTCCTTACCTTGAAGAATTTTTTCATAGTCCCTCTCCCCAGCTGAGGAGGGCAGTGATGGAGCAGATTTTTTGGGCACCTGTTTTCCAGCCAGGGTCAACCCACCACATTAGGTTTTTAGCATAGTTGTAGACGTGGAGTCCGTCTCATGAACTTGTCCCAGTCTTTTAGCTATGAACATGCTTTAAGCTCCAGTACTCTTGAGTCGGGTCCCATTTAGTGATTAGAATGTTCATGGGCATCATATTTTACTTCTGTTAATGCAGCCTGGTAGTGAGGCCTCAACACTCTGTCCAGACTGTTGGGCTTTGCCACACAGAGCCTGGCGAATTCAAACATATTTTGAAATTTAGAACTTGTCAGACATTTTCCTTTCTTTTATGGACCCTTCTTGAGAAGTAAGGGTTTCTCTGCTGCATCCACATCTGAGCTCTTGACAGAGAAAGCCTCACCTCACAAAAGCCTCTCGTTGTCCCACGTAGCAGAGGCTGTACCCTGATTGTGGGCTTGCTCAAGAGAGGGAAAGGCATATGGGAAAGCAACAGGTGTGCAAACAATAAGATACCGTTGTAACACTGAGCCACTGAAATTTTTTTGCCAATATTTTCACATTTTCAGAAGACTCAACTTAACTAAACCGATTTTTCCTAAAACAGAAAGCAACTTTTGCAACAAAAATTATCTGATTGAAAAACCCCCACAGTTTGAACAGAAAATATTTGCCCTGTTCTAGTCAAATCACTTTATTTCATAAAAGCAGATTTAAAAATAAATATATTGTTTGATGCATTGTGACCATACTGAGAATTCCCTTATAAAGGGATTATATTCCCTTCTCAACCTTCAAAACTTCCTTTCATAAGACAGCCAACAAAAGGAGTTGTTGCAAGGGCTTTAAAAAAAGGTCAATCTCTATTGGAGAGTCACCAAAATGATCTCTTTAATTTCTCATGGGAATGTATACCTGTTCTTTGTAGCATAACAGTGAAGGTGTCCTACTTGACAGAGCTTAAATTTATTTTGCTTTCTTTTTTTTCAACAGAAAAGTTGCACTGGATAGGAAATTAAGAGCTAACTTTTTTTCCCCATAGTAAATCCTTTTATTTTTCCTCCTAGGTATTCCTAGAAAATCACAAATAACCTAGTATTTTGCTTTTTTTAACCTAACCATGTATTTAATATTTTTAAAAAACAAAGTGGAGAAGAAATACATTATTTTTACCCTGTCATAATCATACCCGTTATAACATTTGTTCCAGTTCTTCCTTTTGTGCACTTGCAAGAATGAAAATGATTCCTCCCCATTCCTCTGTCTGGAATAAAAAAATATGCCAAATATATCTCTGTTGTAAGTCCTTTGGAGACAATGGAGTTGCAAAGGGTTTGAATGTTACTCTTTGTGTGTAACCTGTAACCTCATTTTCTGCAGGATAGGGATAGAGGTTCCCAGTGCTTTTATTTAGAGCTACAGCTTTCATTAAATTTCATTACTTCTCCATGTGGCTATAAATAGAAGTTGTACCTTATGAAATTTAATTCCCTTTTCTGGCAGCTTGTGTGATAAAGGTGTGGCTTCTAAATGAAGGTTTATCATACATGGAAGGAGGTTGAATTTAGGATATATAGGAGAGGATTTCAGTTTTATGCTGAAACTGATCAACCTTATTGAAATAAAAATTAAAATGGCTATATATTACACCAGAATTCCTTCATTAAAAAACCAATTATCTTCTAGAACTAGCCTGCAAATGCAGGAAAGTCAAGCATATGAAACTAAACTAGAGGTGCACAATGCATAAAATTAATTATTGTGATTAAGAATGTTAAATTAGGTCTGGTTTGGGTCCCTGGTTTTCTGATAGGTACAAAAATAAGAAAATTATTTTTTTCTCCTATAAACTTGCCTGATTAAACAACCTCAGGCTAAATCTGTAAATGCCTGCAGATTTGGTTTTTCAAGCTTTTGCCATTGCACTATGTACTGTGAAGAATGGAGTAAGTTTTCTATATTGACAGTGGCTTTTTTTTTTTCTTTACTATCCTTATTTTCTTTATTCCACTATTTTATTTCTCATAAGTCCTGTGTGAAATTGACCCCTTCCCTAGCTGACATAACTCTTACTTCAGAGGTGTGAAGGTTTCAGTAAAGTTTTCATTAGTCTCTTGGGGAAAACCCAAAACCATAATATCCTTAGAGCTGTGCTATACTCACCTTTGTCACTCATAATCCTTCTGTTCTTCCACTGCACAGTTTTATCATCTTATTTTCTGCACAGCTACAAATATCCATATTTATGAAGTACTCATCACCATGGTATCCAAGTACACTTCAGTTTATTAAAAGGATTATGTGACATGACTGCTTGTAATAGCAGGGGATTAGACATGATGACGCAGGTTCCTTCTAGGCTCCTGTTTCTATAAATTAATAACATAAAGCATTTTCCTAAAAATAGGTACCACTTCGAAGGTCCCTATATAACATCTAAAACAGCACCAGTTTTGTTGCAAAGCACATCATGAGATGTCCAAGGACTCGACCTTCCCTCTTCCGAGTGGGCTGTTAGCAGCAGGTAGGAAAACTCTGCATGCTCGTCTTACACTTGAATGCCAGCTGCCTTGTTTTGGCTCAGGCAGTCCCAGAGTGGGGGAAAATGTGACAGGACAAGAGATAATGGGTTTGAATTGAAAGAGGGTAAATTTACATTATATATTAGGGAAAAATTCTTTATTGAGAGGATGTTGAGGGACAGGAACAGGCTGCCCAGAGAACCTGCAGATGTCCCATCCCTGAAAGTGTTCAAGGCCAGGTTGGCTTGGGCTTTGAGCAACCTGATGTAGTGAAAGGTGTCCCTGCCCATGACCTTTGAGGTCCAACCCAAGTAACTCTATGATTCTATGATATAGATTATGCTGTGTATAACCAGATTTATGTGTAGTATGTACCGTAGTATACATCTGGCTTAGCTGAAGGCCTCTGAAATGACTCCCACAAAGGAGGGTTGATAGGCTATACATATCTATGAATTAATCTTTCTGATTTTGTTACATTTTTCAGCAGTGTTTCAAAAGTCAAAGGTTATGTTATTAGCAATTCATTCTGTATTGGTATTGTAGAGTAAATTTTTTGTTTTCCAGAATGTTCATTCACATTCTTGGACCAGGTAACTAAGGCATCGTAATTTGTTTGGGGTTGTGTTTACCGAGCTGTCGTGGCGCGTGTCAGTGGTAAAGGTGCCACAACCTTTCCCGAAAGCATCTCCTGGAAGAAGCCACTTCAGCAGGGCAGGTGCACCCATCAGGCACGCAAATCCCCTCCCGCGGCCGGGGTGGCCGGGCAGACACACACTAGCACCCTAGCGGATGGTAAAAGATCCAGGAAGGGTCCTTGCATGGTGTTCCACGAGAGGTTTATTGCGGCCTCATCACGAAGGGTACCGGGGCAAAGGATAAAAATGGAGGATAAGGTTCAGGGTTTATATATGGGGTCTGGGGGCAGGCAGAGCATCAGGACTAAGAGTTTGTGGCTATAGGGGCGGTACATAGGCAGGACTAGGATGAGGGAACTAATAGGGATACTATGAGGGAGGGAATAAGGAACAAGGGCTAATGGGAGAGCAGGGAAGGGAGAACATTCTAGGGAACAGACATATAAGGGATAAAGGGGCAGGGAGGACAACACATCAATCAGGGAAACAGGTATACATTAACAGGAAACTGGGATACATTAACTTGATACATCCTAGGAGAAGTCTTTCCCTGTCATTCAAACCCGGGGGAAGATTTCCACCCCTCGGGACTGTTTGTCCCTTGCCTTTATGGGCTCAGCGGCCTTCACCAGGCCCGCCAGCCCCCCACACCAAGCAGCCAGTGACAATAGAATTATGGTTCTGTAGATCCAAACAGATTGTTATTGCACCAAGCTTAAACTAGTAAATCATTAGAACCATTCCAAGAGGAAGACTCTGTGTGTTGTAATACAAGGCTTATACTATTATATGCTTCATGCATTTTTTAAAAACATTGATAAATAGAGAGTCAAACAAAAATATACCAAGTAATTAATTTTAATAAATATTGCTGTTTGCACTCTGTTGAAAGTTGTTGCTTCATTTCTAGCCTTGTGAAATTCAGGTTCATAATATGAAGGAGTAGGAACTGGTTCTTAGGGTGACATTTCAACTGAACAGCTCAACATGTGTTGTGTTCATCTCCTTGTACAGTGGATCAGTGCAGGGCCAGTGTTGCACGAAACACAACAAGTGTAAACACCGCTTTATCTGAGGCTTCAGCTTCATTTTGCTAACATAGCTCTGGTCAAACCCACAGGAGATGCTGAAACCTCATAAAATTGAAGTACCATCGATCTCTGGGCCCATTTCTTTAAAGTTGTAAAGTTTTTGAAGTGACACAAGACGTAACGCCTTGAAGGACTAGTATATATTAGGAACATGATTTCAGCTTGGATACTATGCCAAGTTAGCTTTAGATCTAGCTGGCTTAGATGTGGCAAGTAATGAAGTGGCCTTGGCATGTGTTTCTAATCAGACAACCTTCAATCTGCTTAAATTAGTAGTGCAGCTATTTAATTTTTGTTCCAATAAGTTAGTCAAGAACACCATTTCTAGTCAAATACACTTCTATGGAAGATTGTCACCTCCACAAGCTCTTGCATTGAATATTAAATCCTATGATGAGGATTCAGATCAAGATTCTCCTACCAAGGTGAAAGAATTGGTTTGCTGTGTTCCGACTGGAACTTGTAAGGAGAGGGAACATTTTTCAGTAACATGCTTTTGTTAAGACTTAAAAAAGTTTAAAGACGTATTAAAATGGGAAAATTTTCACTTCATCACTTAAAATGGTCTTGCTGTAGACAAAAAAACCCCCCAGCCCTAAATATTTATTGAGCTGTGAGTGTGGACAATAAATTTTTTGGCTGTTAGTCTGCTAGAGCATTGTGGATGTGGTATGATCACTAGTTTTCTAACAGATGGACATCCTTTTAAAGCCAAGCTGTTATATATTTTTACCATTTTAGTTTGGATGGAAACCAGCTTTTTTACCTTATGTTGTGCTTTTTATTTCTTATGTCAGAGGACAAAATGACCTCCAAAATGTGCTTCTGAAAACGAGAAACATTTCTCTAATCCATATGCACTTCTTCACCAGACAAACACTTGCCCTGGCTATTCCCCTGCGAAAACAGTAACTCTGCCTTACCTCAGGGCCTCACTTCCTGTCCCATTCTCTCCCTATATCAGTGGAACACTGTACAGTTGATTGAAGGCCAGGTGCAACAGACATAGGAGATGTCATGGCAGATGCCAGGCCTAGGGATATTTTGTCAGTCTTTTCTGTTTGTTCAAGTATTCTACCATTCCTTGGTTTTGCCATCTGTCACGCCTTGCCTGGTGACTCTCTTTGTTCTTACTGACTGTGTGGACGGCTCTGTTGTCTATATTTAAACCACAGATCCTGGACCAAAATCAGAGCTAACATCCAACACCATTGTTATTCGTTTCTGTAAATATAAATTTAAAATTTATGTAATATACAGTGTAGTCTAGATATAAATGACTGTTTATATATAGATAGATAGATGTTTTCACTGGTTTCCTAAGAAAGAATTGCATTTCTGAATATGATAAAATATACTACCCAACACATTCTAAAATTAAGTACATTGTGGGTCTATATGCCACTTCTTTATTTATTCCAAGGGCTAATGTCAAAGACTCCTTATTGTATAATCTTTCTTGAATTACTTTAAACAGACGAGTATCAGTGGAGGCATAGTAACTGATAAACAATGAGTTAACATCCCCTTCATTTTCCTTAGCCCAAAAAGCAAAATCTACAGTTTTTACTCAAGAGGAAGACATTGATTGAAGGAGGAAAGCAGTGTGGCTAAAGAAAGGTATGCTTAATTTTGGAATCCTTATGAAGGTAAAAAAAAAATCCTAAAACCAGTCTGAAGTAATTAAATTGAGCAAATTGGGTGAAATCTTACAAGCAAATGTTGCATTAAAAAGTGAGGAAAAACCTTTAATTTCTTTAATTTTCGGAAGTACAGTACTAGTTACAGAGAAATAAGTAAGGAGAATAAATAGAGATTGACTTGGCAAAATCACAAACTCATTACTGACATCAAAGGATAAAAAGTAGGTGAAAAATATAAACTAAGTCAAATTGTTAAGGATGTGTATAAGGAAATTATAAAAGGATATATGTAGGACAACTAGCAGAGACATCAAGTGTAAAGGAAATAGTTACTTAACTCTATTACAAGGAAAAGAGATTTTGAGGAAGATCTGTTCCATTTTACTGATGATTGATGATGCTGAAAAGTAGCATTGTTTAATGGTTGCTTTTTCTATTGGTTTTCACAAAAAGAAATTAAAAGTTATGTGGTGAAAAGCTCTTTAGTACAATTATTACCACAAATCGATGAAAGAGCAAAACCAAGTACAGTGTGGATAGATGAAGCAGATAGTTTTTTATCAACTCTTTGACAAGCTTCATCATAGGCTAGTTACAAAAAGAATAATGACTCTTACTGGTTATTTTGTGAAGGATACCTGACAGAAAAGTGAAGGGGTGCATCATGTCATCTTTTGAAAATGAAAAAGGAGATGCAAGGAATCATGGGTCAGGCAGGTTTTAGCTAGGAAAAAAAAACCCTTTGGAACAAATACCAAAACAAACTTTTATAAGTATTAGGAATATAAGAAAATGAATAGCAATATACAATTAATTGAACCAGCCTAGCTTAGCTTCATCTTGTAGTAGAATAATAGACCTTGTGAGCTGCGACTCCTAAGACTGTCACCTGGTACTGAAGATTGAAGAGGGATTTTGTGCAACAAGACAAGTAGAAATGTTAGGCAAGTCACCCTAAGTCATGGCTGTCACCCTGCCTGACTTGCCAGTCATTAGAAATTCTTGTCACTACAGTGACTCTTTTCATGGTATCTCACGGATGTGGGTTTCTTTCCAAGGTTACAGAAAATGGAGCTTCACCCCCAAATTTATGTTTTAGCAGGCATTCTGACCAAGCACCTGGTGAAGGGTATAAATTAAATAACTTTTCAAAACTGTTTAAAGAAAATTGCAAGCGAATATAAAATGATTTTGAATCCTTTCCTCCACTGTAAAGCGCAACAGGGACATTCTGACAGATCTTTAGAAATGCTTGCTATTACATGGAATCTAAATGCGGAATAATGGGTACAAAGAAATTATTTCTGTTTTACTCACTTGAGTGTGATTTGCTTGAGTCCCTGGAGGGGAGCAGCAAAGGCCAGTTGAGACACTGGAGGCTTCTCAGGGGGTAACAGAGCCAGCAGGGCAGGGACCCGGCCAGCTATGACCCAGGTGCACATGAGCAAGGGAGCAGAGCAGACCAGAGACCACAGCCATGTTAGACTGAGAGTGCAGAGCAGCAGGTTCCTGGTGATGAGACATGTCAGTCTGGGACATCAGACCACAGGTCTGGATCAGGCCTGGTGAGAATAACCAGGGTCAGACACAGAACCATCATCACTGGGGTCATTAAGATTTATTAGTGCCCTCAAGGCACTTCAGTTAGACCTTGCTGTTCCTGTATGATTTATGCAAGCAAAGATGTGCAAAGGCTGCTGGCAGAAATGCCTGTTGTCTATGTCTATTTTTATATAAAATCTCGAGCCCTTTTCTAAACAGTTTTATGATTTGTTTATCTTTCTCACCTTACCTATCATACTATTAAAACTCTACTCTGCTGTCATTAGAGTTATAGCCAACAGTGCCTGGGAAACCTGAAAATATTCAAGAATTAAGAATTAATTTTCATAATTTTCCAAGGCTCAGCAGTTTGTCAGAAGCTGTTATGGATGGTTTACTACTGCTCTCCAGCTACTGTAGTTGGCTCATCAGTATTTGGTATCCTTTAAATTGACTTTGCACTGGCATAAGCCAGAAGTGTTTGCAGCTTCAGCACTGATGGAGCAGGAAGGATTAAGCTTCTCTACTAAATATATGTCTACTGTAACACGCATCTGACATTTGGGATAAGAGCAAGTAATAACTTTTGAGCCTGCAAATCTTATCAAACAGCTGACACACCTGCTCCCAGGCACTAAGATTCTTTGTTTATTTTAACATTTACAGTTTTTCTCTGCCCAAAAATTCTTTGATTAAAGACTTAGAAAATGGGTACATAATGTATTGAAACAGTACAAACCACAGTAAAATTTTACTGGATTAAAACTAAAAATCCAGGCAAAAGTTTCTGATCTAAGTTTTCAAATGGACTGTGGTGCATATAGGCAAAATGAGAAAGTTCAGGTTGTGTTAGAACATGTGAGTTATTTTTGTAAACAAACTCCTCTTTAATGGCCTCAGGGCCTCTAAAGGGGGCAGAGAACTTTAAAACGGAGGGAATAAAATAATTACTTAAAGAAGTCTTTGTAATTCTATGCTGTATTTGTTTTGTCACTTGTAACAGGTACTTTTACTGTTGTGGGAACCTCCACCACTGGATGATGTTAGAGAAGTACCTTCAAGGCATCTTTCTGGTCAGCAAAATAAATGGTGAGTTTTGTCTCTAAATATTTGAGAACATTTTCCTTGTTGTTGCCACCTAATTGCTTTTCTTCCACACAGAAGTCCTTTCATAAACACTACATAGAATTTAGCCTTTGGTAGCCCTCTTGCAGACAAATAGAGTCAAAAAGGTCAGTCTGCAAGTCACTAATTTTCTAGACTAAAGCTTGTCATCTCCCAGGAGAGAACATGTGACTTAGAAACATCTTAAGAAACTGTTCCTTTTTTCCCTTTTTCAGTTGGCAAAAAAGTGTCACAAGTCAGTGTTCTGGCATCTATATTTCACACTTGGATTACCAATTTTGTCTTACATCAGCATTTAGTATCTATTAGATTTATCAAGTTCCACTGCTAAAAGGACTTAAAAGCTGTCACTGGCTATTACAGGCTGTGTAGTCTCTTAAGAAGATTGAGCTCTACTGCTATCCCAATATATTGGAAAATGCATTATTTTAAATTATTTCTTTGAGTTCTAATTTACTATACTATATTATGTACATCTCTTTGGTTTGAAACTAGAGGAACTTTAAAGTCCCTACACAAACAATTTCATGATTCTATACCTATATATATATTTTATACAAGATGTATGTATAAAGTAAATAATCTCCATGAATTTACTTATGAATTTGTTAGAAACTTTTCAGTAAAACATTTTTCAGCATTCTGGAGACTAGAATTAACATTCATAATTACGTTGACCTAAGTGAACTACATGAATTTGAAGGAAAATTGCTGCTTAATCAGAACAAATGCCAAGTACTATTTATGGTAAAGGTTTATCAAATGGACAAATATAGACTAGGAAAAGTGGAAAGCATTATAGGGAAGGTTAGCGATTCACAAGATTGAATCCAAGCTGATAGCTGTTGGAAACATTGTCCGCAAAATACTGGTAGATATAAAGAGAGGCACAGTTGTACACCCCTTCAAATAACGTTCAGTGGGCTTGTAATGTTCCTGGTGTCTGACCTTATAATTGAGAAGACATCTTAAGCACCCTTTTTTCACAGTCTCTACAGATATTGGAATGTTTATGTGGTGTTTCACTGATGTAATTTTGAGCATGGGATATGAAAAACACATGAAAAAGTGAATGGAGGGTTCAGCAATTTTTTAATTGTATTTTTACTTTCTTGAACAAAAATTACAGGAGTTGATATTGCTTTAGGGAAAAAAAAAAGCAATGAACTCCCTTGTTCTAATTAATCCTTTCATTGGAACTTGTGGGAGGTCTGTCTGTTGGAATATCAGTGTTTTCTTCACTTCATCAGATTCTCAGGGCAGACAGCTCACTCCCCTATGGTTTTAGTGACTAAAACCAAGTGAAGGACAACAGCTGACTTTGTCCTTGTGTTACTCTCCAAACCTTTAATCACGTATTGCTTGTGTCATTTTCCCTAAGGTCATAACAAACACAGCCAGGTAACACTGTGTGCGTGACCACCTTTCAGAGACTCAGGTTTGGCGGTAACTGGCTTGTTGTCTATGCTAAACATGTTTCAGTGCTAGAATACTTAAGGAAACAATCCTCTTCTGTTAGTTCTTATCCGCTACTCTTGAATAGTATGCAACATGGGAAACAAAAAATATGCAGGGAAAGGCAGCTCACTGAATAAAACTATTTACATTCTGGCATAGGCATATTCAGAGATCATAATCTTACAGAGAATTTATGAATTGTACAGAGAGGTTCTCTAAATAACCAGCTATCTGTTAATATGGAAGAATCAAGGTCTGTGAACTGTGGACAGATGCATGCAATTAGAAACAAGATCACATTATTTTTAATAATGGAATGCAAATCTACAGCAAGAGAACAGGTGCATAAATGTCATGGACCATTAAAACTTATCACAGGTGCATTATGAAGCACATGAAGAAGCAAGTCAATTCATTCCCCAAAGACTGCAAAATGTTTGTTATCATATAGTAAGGAATATGGCAATATTTTTGGAAAATTGCTTTGCCCCAAGTAAGACTTGTGCTGCTGGATGTGCATGATTTTTTCTCCTTAATAGTACAAATCTTTCAGTTTACTGACCATTTTTTACTCAGACTGTGCTCTATTAACATGTGCTATCTATGTATCTTGAGAATATGAGATATCAGTTAATATCTAACCAGCAGGTCTTACTTACCTTTGGAGATGTATCTCTGGACCTAGCGGTAGCTTTCTGTACGGTAACTCACTGTTAGACATAATTCTTCCAGCTCTTTCGGATGTTTGTGGATGGTTTCTCTGTAGCTTATTTGGTTCATAGGATAGGCTGGGAAGTGTCATCCCCTTCTTTGGCAGTGACTGAGAAGACAGAGGAAAGGACGCATTTCTCCTGTGTGCCCTAACCAAGAGCAAGCAGATACAGCTGAAATTTCATCAGTTATAATGGCAGACGTGTTTTTGCTGTTCTTTGAGTGTCCATACAGAAGTAAAGCATTACTGTAGAAGCGGTTGGTGAAGTGCAATTTGAAGGTTTTTTAAATGCGACGCTAGGAGTCCTAGCCATTACCATTTTGAGTGCTTCCTCTTCAGAATAGCTTAGCCTGATTCCTTCTTGCTTCGAATTGGCCTAATTCCATAGGCAACTGTAGTGGGTCTGTTCGCATTTTTACCTTCTGTGAGATAAGAATAGGGAGGAATGCAAAGCAGGTACGAAACTTTAAAGAATATAAAGAAGTTTATTGCTAGAACTAAAAGTAAAAAGGAATAACAAGGAATTAAAGCAAAACCCCCCTATTTTTCCTCCAGCACCTCCCCCTTTCACCCAACTCACACAAGGAAAACAAACTATGATCTTGGTCAGTATAAACCTTCAGAACACTTCTCCTCCCCCCATGTTTNTTTCCCTTTCCCTCTAGCCTGGGAAAGGATTGGTGTCTGCAGGTTTCATGTCTCTGAGGAACTTACAGCACTGAAGGGGTTAATCTTCCTGTGCTAGGACCTTGCAGCTAGAGCTTATCTTTCCCTGGTGGTCACCTGACCTCCGCTGAGTGGCATCTGGATGGAGTCGCTGCATGGTCCCAGCCTCAGTCAGGGGGGCAGTTTCGGCCGTATGGCTGTTAGCGGCTCTGGGGTGGTTTTCTTCAGGCTGGTCCAGCCCTACGTTGCTGTGCCAGGGATTGATCCGGCCGAGCCGCGACGGAGCAGGGTCATGGCCTGGCCCAGCCGTGCCAGGCCACATGGACCTCACTGGAGGAGGCTGCTCTAGTGGAACAGGAGCAGCTGAGATGTTGCCAAGCTGCACCGCGGGCTGTGGCCCGGCCCCTGCTGGGCCCAGTGGCCAGGGTCCAGCCCGGCCCGTTGGGGCCAAGCAGGCCCCCCCAGTTACCTGTTTCACAGACCGGAAAGAAAGAGGCAGATTCCTGCCTTGTCTGTCTTTAAATGATGTCTTTAAGGAGGTGCAACCAGCTCCTGAGTGCCTTAATAGAGCTGTCAATATTCAAATCAGTTGATTGATTGGTTCTATCAAGTTCTGAAGGAAGTTACAACAGCTCTTTGCAACAAACATCACTTCCTTGGCTGGTGGGATATTTTTTTCCTTAACTGAAACTTCAAGCTGTGCTAACCCATGACAGCAAGAAAGAGCTGGATTAACATTAGCAGCAATGAAGATTGGTTGCAGACTTGCAGCAGTACAATGCATAGTGAATCTGGAGAGGAAATACCCCATGTATATATCCTTAACGTAATTAGACAATCTGCATTTTTTTTAAACTATTGCTGGCTCACTAAAGGTTCACTTGTATATTAACAATTACTTCATAGTAACTATCATTACTGCATGTTTTGCCATAAGATAGATATTGGTGATTGATACAAGCAGCCAGTGAGTAGGAATCTGATCTGGGATATCTGCATCTCCTCTAAAGGTTTATTTTCTAAAGATACACTTGCAGAAAAAGAAATAGTTGCTTGCAAGAAAAAAAGAGCAGATGATGAAGAAAATCAAAAGATTTAAAGTCTTTTGGAACTCTAAAAACTCAATTTTGAAATGCAGTCTTGCTTAAGGAGTTTTAAACTAGATATGAAGTGGTACAGAAAATAGCCAGGCTTGGCAGATATAAGCTATGCAATGGGGACAACTGAAGGAAACACTCAAGTAGCAAAAGGAGATTTAAGAGGGGATACCTCCAATGAGTACAAGCAGCCAAAGGTGTAACCATGAGACAGGACTATTGGGGTCTCCCTTTGCACCCCTACTGGGATATTGACACACTCAAACACTTCTATAAAGTGCCTGTACATGAATGCACACGGTTTGGGGAACAAACAGGGGGAACTAGAGATCTGAGTGCAGTCACAGGGCTTTGATCTTATTGCAGTTACACAGATGTGGTGGGACAGCTCACATGACTGGAATGTTGTCATGAAGGGCTACATAATGTTTAGGAGAGAAAGACCAGGAAGGCATGGTGTTGGAGACGCCCTCTGTGTGATTCAACAACTGGAATATATCGAGCTCTGTCCTAGGGTGGATGATGAGTGAGTTGAGAACTTATGGCTTAGGGTAAAAGGGTAGAATAGCAAGGGTGACAGTGCTGTGGGTATTTGCTACAGGCTGCCTCATGAGGAGGAGAGAGTGGATGAGGCCCTGTACAGGCAGCTCAGAGCAGCCTCACAGTCACAGGCCCTGGTTATTGTCGGGGACATTAACTACTGACTTGGTCTAACCTGGCCAAGGATGTCAAGGACAAAAAGAAAGGCTTCTTAAAATACATTGAAACCAGAAGGAAAACAAAGGATGATTTTTTTTCAGAAACAAATTCAAAAATAAAACCTCTTACTAAATTGAGGGGGGACCCAGGTAACAGAGGACAGAGACAAGGCAGAGATCCTGAATGTCTTTGCACTGGTCTTCACTGACCTTCACTTCAGGATTCTCTGACCCAGCGGACCAGGGTGTCAGAGACTGAAACTAGTTTATGCCTCAAACATTGATATAAAGTTTTAAAGAAGCTCCAGCCACAGAAACCTCCTTGAAGAACTTTGGACTGTAAGTCGAACTGCTGATTAGATTAAAGGAAACCCATTGTTCAACCACCTCATGCTGAGGGAAAGGTATGCATCTGTGGAGGTTTCCCCCTGGGGGTATGGGCCTTGGGAGTGGGAGCATGGGTGGGGTTACACAGGGCTTCCAGGCTCCCTGATGCTATTGTGCCTAAATCCTGTTCTTCATGGTAATTTCAAATGTACCCCACCCTGAGAATGCTGTACGTAGGTGGGTGTTCACATGATTCTCAGTCAGTCTGTGCTAGGCCCAGCCAAGAGGCTGTGAGAAAAGTAAAGAACATCTCTGAACATCTATCAAAAATATTGTTCCTGATTCTTTCTACAGGCAAAGCTGTCTGCCAGGGAAGGTTGCGGCGATCCCACTGCAACATGCATCCACAAAAGGCCAGAGCCTCCAGCTGCCATCCCAGCTGAGTTTGGGGTGGGGAGGGGAAGAGCACAGCTCACAGAAGCCAGATTTACACAGACTGCTCCCAGCCGGGGGGAGGAGGAGGTCTCGGGTGCATGGCGTAACCTCTGGTGAGAGGCAATAAACACCCATCCTCCAATTACAGAAACTGGCCCAGCTGTGGCACCTCCAACCCCACAGGACACATCCACGGGACATTCACGAGAGAGGCTTTGCCCCACAGGACTGCACGTGATACAACAGACCCACAGTCTGCTGTAAGAAACCGCCGCCCATCCCCAGCTTCCAGAGGGAACATGCCTGGACATGCCTGCCTAGCCTGAGCATATATACCCATGGGATTCTATGCTTCTCGGGGGACCTACACCACTGGAAAGACCTGCTGAAGAGGATCATTGAGGCACCAGTGGGATCCATGGAGCAGTTATATTCCTTTTATTCTGTCTCTGTCACTCCTCGTCGCCCACCTATTTTCAACTTCTTTCTTACTCTCGCTCTCTCTCTCATATCTACCATCAAATAAAACTGATATTATTGTCACTGGCATATGGTCTCGTTTGCAGCTTAACTGGGCAGAGGAATTTTCAAAGAACCTTAACAATAATACAAAAATTGGATCTTAACACAGGATAAGGGAATGTTGAAAGTGCATTAGGAAGAGAATTTTCAGCAGGTTGAGAGAGTCTAGGTCTGGGCTTCTCAGTACAAGGGAGACATAGAGCTGCTGGAGTGGGTCCAATGGAGGGCTGCAAAGATAATTAAGGGACTGGACCATCTCTCTGATGAGAAAAAGCTGAGAGAGCTGGGCCTGTTCAGCCTCAAGAAGAGGTGACTGAGAGGGGACCTCATCAATATCTGTCAGTATCTGAAGGGATGGTGTCAGGAGGATGGACCAGGTTCTTCTTGGTGGTGCCAAGCAATAGGTCAGGAGGCAATAGGCAGAAACTGCACAGGAAGTTCCACCTGAACATGAGGAAGAACTTCTTTATTGTGTGGGTGACCACGCACTGGACAGATTGCCCAGAGAGGCTGTGGAGTCTCCCTCCCTGGAGATATTCAAGAACTGTCTGGACACAATCCTGTGCCATGGGCTCTGGGATGGTCCTGCTTGACCAGGGAGGTAGGACCAGATGACCCACTGTGGTCCCTTCCAACTTGACTCATTCTGTGATTCTGTGAGTAACACAGTACCTTTTGTGGAATTTCTTTCTGTATTAGTTGATACATGAAATTAACAATCTTTTAGTTTGTTTTGGTTTTTTTACAAATGTCCAGCCATAGAAGTTGTGTAGCCCTAAAACTGAAAACTGAGCATGTAAATATACTCTGTTCCACTCAAAAGAAAAATATATTTTTATTCTGACAGAAAAAAATCAAATTAATGACAAAGTAAAACTAGAACATTTTTAGTCAGAAATATTCATCTGAAAACATTCTTTAACAAGAGGTGTTTGTCCTGTCAAATATATTAGCTCCCTTCTTGTCTCTTGATGAAAGTTCCTCCTGTGGGATGCTCTGCACTGTGGCTAGGGTGATTCACTCTGGAGATGCCTTTGTCTTAAGCAGTTTTTCTTTGAGAAGGGTGCTTCTGGGGATTGTCCATTTCAGGAATCACTCCCACTACCAAGCAGGGAAAAGCCTGAGCTGGGCTTGGATTCCTTCCCAGGACCATGGACATATTTTCGTGAGCTTTGTGCTCTGAAACACCCACAAGCACATTCATTGCCAGTCTGAGGTGGCAGTGAACGTGCCTTCAGTGTGGCATTACAAAAAAATTATTCAGTAGGTGTTGGCACAGACTTAGGTAGAAAATTCAGGCCACTAAGCAAGTACCACGGAGCTGGAGGAACAGGACGTTTTAACGAACACCATAATCAGACAGCTGGAAATCATTGCACCCTGGTTGAAACTTATTTGATTTTTTTGGTATTATTTTATATTATGTATTGATGGTTTGGGGGGTTTTTTGATGAAAACAGATAATTTTCCTGATGTTTTACAGAAAAAGAATTGTCCTGGTTTATAAGTGTTTATAAGCTATAAATGTTATTGATAATTCAAGAAAATGACGTTTTCTGAGGAAATTTTCATGTTAACAGTGATTATAGTTTCATGAAGATGTTCCATATTCTTGAGGGCATTTTTTCTGACACACTTAAATTTGCTGTTCTGTTGTTCCAATGAAATTTAACTGTTAAAAGTCATGATCATTGAGTGTGATGCCCATTAATTACATTAACATAGCATTCCAGACCACTCAAAATCACAGTCATATTGGTTGTTTTAGAGAAGTTTGCAAACTTTAAATCTCTTAATCTGGGCCATGCACAACATGAGCAGAATAGATCCCAAAACTGCAATGATGCATTCTCTTGCCTCTGTTGAGAAGAGGGACTGCTGTTCTGGACTGCTGCTGGTGTTTTATTTTTAATATACATATTATTTATTTATTTAAAGGGCAGTAGCTTCATACTTCAAATGCTGAGAGTTTTAGGTCTAAAGCCCTTGTCATAAGTGTCAGTATGTCAGTGATATTTACTTCCAAAAAATGGGAATACTAAAAATTTATTCTTCATGATCATGGCTAACCAGTTATTCAGAAACCTGGGGGTGTGAGCTGTGGACACAAAGGCTGCAGTCTGTCTTAAGGACTGGAGAATGGACACCCTCACTACAGGGATGTGAAATTACTCGAAGTTCTGCTCTCTCCTCAGCAGCATCACTTCAGACAGCATCAGTTCAGACATTGCAGGAGAAATCTGCCTCAGTCAGCTACTCCTCATCCATATTCAGGCACTGAGAGCACTGTATTGTCCTGTGCTGAAAAATCAATACTGTGAATACTGTGTGTGCTGAGCCTATTTGATCTCTATGGTTGTCATGGCTACACTTCAAGGTATTGATTCATCCACAGGGATCTCAGGGTTGGATGGTCCCTGTATTGAGGCAGAAACCTTTTGTCCTGTGAAATCTAAGCACATTCTACAATGAACCCTGTTTCACATATTCTTAGACCTCCGAAACGGGTTTGCTTTTTTTTCTTCTTTCTCTTCTAGGGGTATTGGTGGAAGGAGCAATTTCTCAAATATTTCCTGAAAATTCCAGCAGATTCTATTACCAACGATATTGCAGACATGATAAAACATAGTGAAAATTATATGGATAAAATGAAAGATGCTCAAAATACCGCTGTTTTGCTTCACTGAACACAGTGAATCATGCAGACTGGGTGTATTCTCAGTGGCTGTTCCTTGGATCCTTTCGTTCATGTATTGGATCTATTATGGTCAAAGTAAATAAATTGAAAAGATTGTCATTAGAAAGGACTGTAATTTGCATTAGAACTCTATATTAGAAACTGCCCTTTCATACAGTTTCATACCATTTATTCAGTATTTCATACTGTTCATTCAGTTTACATTTTTGTAGATGTATATACATGTACATAAGTGTATTTATAAAACAACAGGTCCAAAATTGCCTATGAGATATACATGCCTTAATTTCATCCAGAAATCATGGCACTCTATTTAGATACCTTTTTTTTTTGTATTCATCAAAATAACTGATCCATCTGTGCTTGCTATTTGCTTTGATTCCCTGGAACAAGTATAACAATTTATATAGTAATGTCTTAGCCAGTTTTACTGGCAGGGAATTGATTAAAGTAATTGGTAAGGTAACACAACGAGACCAAAACACAAGTATTTGAGGTCCAAACCTCCATCAAATAATCTGATCTCCCATGGTCTTAGATAAATTATATTTTGTATATTAGCATTTCTGATATCAAATTGTTATTGGATAAAAAGGTGAATCTAGCAGAAATTACCAAGAAATGTGGAAGGAAGGTAGTCAAACTGTATCTTATATTTATAATCATGTGTTAATTTCTATGAATTGCAGTACTGCCTTATCTTTCTGTGAAAACACAGGTAGATAAATAATGGGGAACAGTGTTGGTCAGCCTATTAATAGACGAGGTGTGTTCCTAGTGTGTTGTGTGTTGAGAACACTGAGCTTCCCGACAAGGATGCAAATACATGTTTTGAAAATGTTGTCTTGGTTTGGGTGAAAGGGTGTCCTGGTAAAGGGAGAGATGCTGTTTGTATTCGCACCACAAAATTTATCAAATGTGAAGACCCTGACTTGTGCAGAAATGACTTTCTCAGTAAAATTTGTTTATTCATTCTACCCATGGACTAGGTAGAAGTCAGTGAAAAACCCTGAGGAATAAAGGGAGAAGAAAGTTGTCTAAGCCTTCTGCTTCCTCTCTGATTGCTGCTGAGCTTCTCTGGGAGACTATTGTTTTATTTGACTCTGGCCTCCAGCTGAATCTCTCTCCAAGATGTGTCATTCCTTCAGTAAGGCTTGCGATGCTGAAATTTATGGATTTTTTTTCTTCAGAGTGAGGTACTGAGGACCCCTTGTAATTTATGTCTATATCTCTGGTGTTAATAGCATTAAACTTACCCAGTTTGTGTCATCTCTGCTCAGAAGTAAGATAAATGCCTTCATAGGAAACCTACCAGGTTTCCTAAAATTTAAGCAGTTTCAGAGAATTTTGGATTGCATTTATGTGAGCCTATATTCGCTCCTGTTCCCGATTACATATGTTACTTTTCCATCTGTGTTTTCATTCTTTGAAATCATTGATGGTGTATAAATATTGGAGATGGTTTTATACATGGAGGAAGTACTCTTAAAGATTCCTTTTTCTTTGGTTATCTTTGGATATACATGTTTGGTTAATAAGAATGAGTGCTGAACCTTATTTTTTTGTTAGATTTTAAGAAGGTGTTTCTGCAGAAAAAACTGTTCTGTTTCTGATGTCCAGAACAAGTTAACCTCTCTTTCAATACACAACTGACTTTCTCCTTCCCTCCCTAGAATTTTCTGTATTTTTTAGTATTATTTTCTAATAGGGTGGATACTATTTAATGTCTTCAGTTTTGAGCTCCCTTCTTATCTGGGTTTTTCAAATTTCAGTCATTCTCCATGAGACATTTTCAGTAAGGAGAAGAAAATGCAGTACTTGTTATTGCCAAAGCTGTGTTCCTGAAGGAAGACAGGAGCTTCCTGCAATTAATCTCATCCTGAGCTGTGCTGCATTCTAAGATGTACTGATGAGTTGTGCTGCATGTTATGATCTCGGTTAATTCAGAAGATAGGGACAATGGGCATTTCAAGCTGAGGGCCAGAGCACAGACTTTGGCAAAATATGGTATTCATGTATTCCTAAATATCTCATTTTAAACTGTTGTAGAATCAGAATCTGGAGAGATGCAGGGCGCTGAAGTTACCAGTTACATGTTATTCTCTGGTCTTTTCTGCGCATCTTGCCCAGCCTATGACCAGAACCAGCCAGAAGCCTGTTCTGACTCTCAGTAAGCTGGAATATTCTGTCTCTTGGTGTCATGTATTGGCCTGGAGGCAGTGCTGTGCCAGTGACTGCAAATGTGGCTCTTATTGAATGATCTAGAGAATGGAAGGAAGGAGCTTCAATATACTTCTTGGCCATGTGTACATAACTTAAATATACTCATATGAGGTAACAATATCTGTGAAATCTGACTCCTGGATAAGGACTAATGTCTGTGAAGTCAAGAATTCATCTTAATTTTGAAAAGAAAGATCAGGATCAAGTAATAAAGTATTGTTTGGGAATAATCTTTTACTATTAATAATGTCTTCCTTTAGCTATGGACACATATTTCCATCCATTGTTTTAAGAAATGTGAAAATACAATAAATAAACAATTTCTTATTTTTATCTCTTTTTTTAGGGATATATTTGACTGGTACTTTCCGACAGTAACAGTAAACAGCCCTAAAACATTGCTTCTTCCTCTTTCATAAAAAGAGGTGGAAAGCAGCATCAGAAAATGGTTTTCAACTACTGAAAGTAGAAAAAATATATGATATGTGGATTGGATGGCTCCTGTCTGGTTACTACAACCAGTGTAAGACAAAAAAAGATTTTTCATTTTAATGATAAAAGGTATGGAATTCTGTCAATAAAGATATTATATATGATTAAAAAAAC
>VYZQ01054037.1:35003-58555 GCA_013400655.1 Mystacornis crossleyi | reverse complement strand
ACGGTATCGCCCCGGGTAAACTCGAGTAAGCCGAATCTTTCGAGGGCTTGAGAACAAAGAGCGCAGCCATGTGGCACAGATAAGCCTGGGTATGTCCAGGCATGTTCCCGGCCAGGCTGTCCCGTGCTATCCGGGGTCGGGCTGGCCCTTGGGCAGGCAGCAATAACTTCCAGCTCCTCCTGCTTCCTACCACAACGTGGAGGCACTTCATCTGGGATATTGACTGTGTCACATTTACAGGGGAACATGCCCTAATTCCATTGAGGCATTTCACAAGTGTTTCCCTCTTGGTTCCCAATACATTAGCAGCCCATGTCTCAGAATATCTTGACATGCTATCATGAATCAGTGGTTTGGATAGCTTCAAGAATCACTATCAAACATATTGGAAAAAAGTAGGTTTTAATATAAATTTGTGAAAGTGCAACTTAACAGAGTACAATAGCAAAGTTCACTCTATTACTTACTACATAGATGAAGCATACATAGGAAAATTGGATTAGAATCAATTTAGAATGATTTCCAAGGATACCGAGGATGCAAAAGGGCAAGGGTGTAAAGGATATAGATACAAAAAAGAGAAGAGTGCAGAAGGGTTTAGCAGCACTTAATCATTACTTAATTTAACATTNGATGGTGCAACCACAGCATCTCTGGGCAACCTGTTCCAGTCCCTCATTACCCTAACAGTAAAGAATTCCTTCTTTATATGAAATCTTTCTCCATCCTTTTTTATAAGATCCTTTTATATCATGAAAGGTCACAATAAGCTCTCCCTGGAGCCTTCTCTTCTCCAACTGTGCTTTATCTTTCCTAATCACATCCCCATTTATCTGGGTAGTATTCCTACGTTCTTCCCCAGGGACACATTCCTGGTTCCTCTCTCTGTGCATTTTCTTATACTTTACTTTGACCAGGAGGTCCTTACTGAGCTGTGCAGTTCTTGGGCCTTCCTTGTACAAATTTAAACACATGGACATCAAGAGTTCCTGTGCTCTAAGAAAAACGTCCTTAAAGAGCTGCCAGCTCTGTTCAGCTTCTTTGTCCCTGAAGGCTGTTTCCCAGGGGATCTCATCCACTGATGCCTTAAACAACATAAAGTCTGCTTTCCGAAGATACAGAATACTGACCCTAATCTTCAAATGGCCCATATCCCTCAAGACTCTGAATTCCACCAGGACATCATGACTACAGCCCCGGCTGCCACCAGTCTTGACATTCCTAATTCGTTACTCTGTGTTGTTGAGCAACAGGTCTACTAACACTTCTCTTTTGGTCAGATTAAAAATTATTCTTGACTGCCTCCAAGACTGTCCTAAGCACCTTACAATTTGCTGTGCCACCTTTTCAGCAGATGCATGCTCCAGTTGCCCATTTTGTTTCACCATGTCTCAACAACAGCAATTAAGTCATAGCTTCCTATCATATTCCTCCGCTCACCCAGCCTGCCCGGGTTTCGCCTGGCTTGGATCTGATCCCTCAGCTCCTGGAGAAATGGATTTTACCGTCTCTCTGCTGAGGAAAAGATCTGCTGGCTCCGGTCACGATGCTGTCAGGCGGGCTGGAGGCTAAAAGTCCTTGCGATATGAACAGGAACGAAAGAGCGAGATATAGTCCTTTCAAGCTTTTATTCCTGGGTGCCTGTCTCTCCCCACGTGGCAGCGAGGGAGCTTGGCAGGACACAGGCACATTCCAGCAGGGAAAGCATNGCAGGACACAGGCACATTCCAGAAGGGAAAGCATGGAAAGGCGGAGCCGAGCTGGTGCCCCTCTCCTTTATACTGGGGGTGGAGAGAGGGAGGTGCCAGGGGGTAACAGCGAATCAGAACCGTCCAGGAAAGCCCCGGGTAAAATTCAAGTAAGCATAACATTTTCACGGGCTTGAGAGCACACGGTATCGCCCCGGGTAAACTCGAGTAAGCCGAATCTTTCGAGGGCTTGAGAACAAAGAGCGCAGCCATGTGGCACAGATAAGCCTGGGTATGTCCAGGCATGTTCCCGGCCAGGCTGTCCCGTGCTATCCGGGGTCGGNTTCCTGGTTCCTCTCTCTGTGCATTTTCTTATACTTTACTTTGACCAGGAGGTCCTTACTGAGCTGTGCAGTTCTTGGGCCTTCCTTGTACAAATTTAAACACATGGACATCAAGAGTTCCTGTGCTCTAAGAAAAACGTCCTTAAAGAGCTGCCAGCTCTGTTCAGCTTCTTTGTCCCTGAAGGCTGTTTCCCAGGGGATCTCATCCACTGATGCCTTAAACAACATAAAGTCTGCTTTCCGAAGATACAGAATACTGACCCTAATCTTCAAATGGCCCATATCCCTCAAGACTCTGAATTCCACCAGGACATCATGACTACAGCCCCGGCTGCCACCAGTCTTGACATTCCTAATTCGTTACTCTGTGTTGTTGAGCAACAGGTCTACTAACACTTCTCTTTTGGTCAGATTAAAAATTATTCTTGACTGCCTCCAAGACTGTCCTAAGCACCTTACAATTTGCTGTGCCACCTTTTCAGCAGATGCATGCTCCAGTTGCCCATTTTGTTTCACCATGTCTCAACAACAGCAATTAAGTCATAGCTTCCTATCATATTCCTCCGCTCACCCAGCCTGCCCGGGTTTCGCCTGGCTTGGATCTGATCCCTCAGCTCCTGGAGAAATGGATTTTACCGTCTCTCTGCTGAGGAAAAGATCTGCTGGCTCCGGTCACGATGCTGTCAGGCGGGCTGGAGGCTAAAAGTCCTTGCGATATGAACAGGAACGAAAGAGCGAGATATAGTCCTTTCAAGCTTTTATTCCTGGGTGCCTGTCTCTCCCCACGTGGCAGCGAGGGAGCTTGGCAGGACACAGGCACATTCCAGAAGGGAAAGCATGGAAAGGCGGAGCCGAGCTGGTGCCCCTCTCCTTTATACTGGGGGTGGAGAGAGGGAGGTGCCAGGGGGTAACAGCGAATCAGAACCGTCCAGGAAAGCCCCGGGTAAAATTCAAGTAAGCATAACATTTTCACGGGCTTGAGAGCACACGGTATCGCCCCGGGTAAACTCGAGTAAGCCGAATCTTTCGAGGGCTTGAGAACAAAGAGCGCAGCCATGTGGCACAGATAAGCCTGGGTATGTCCAGGCATGTTCCCGGCCAGGCTGTCCCGTGCTATCCGGGGTCGGGCTGGCCCTTGGGCAGGCAGCAATAACTTCCAGCTCCTCCTGCTTCCTACCACAACGTGGAGGCACTTCATCTGGGATATTGACTGTGTCACATTTACAGGGGAACATGCCCTAATTCCATTGAGGCATTTCACAAGTGTTTCCCTCTTGGTTCCCAATACATTAGCAGCCCATGTCTCAGAATATCTTGACATGCTATCATGAATCAGTGGTTTGGATAGCTTCAAGAATCACTATCAAACATATTGGAAAAAAGTAGGTTTTAATATAAATTTGTGAAAGTGCAACTTAACAGAGTACAATAGCAAAGTTCACTCTATTACTTACTACATAGATGAAGCATACATAGGAAAATTGGATTAGAATCAATTTAGAATGATTTCCAAGGATACCGAGGATGCAAAAGGGCAAGGGTGTAAAGGATATAGATACAAAAAAGAGAAGAGTGCAGAAGGGTTTAGCAGCACTTAATCATTACTTAATTTAACATTTATAAAATTATTCAATAGGTTTTTCTAGAATTGTAACAATGACATCCATGCCATTATCAATTCACATGCATGCACCCAGGCAGCAAGATACATCTCTATTTGTGTGCATAAAGGTACCCTCCAAAAATTCTCACTGGATTCAGTGGAGTACTCACATCGAATCCTTAGCATTTCTCACCAGGCATGGGTTGCACCTTGAGAAGTATGAGCGTGTAGGGCAGTTTCAGACCTTTTCAAAAGGGGTCACAATGATGGTACTCTTTCAGTCAGGCTATGATTCAGGTGAAAAATTTGCCAGAGCTAAGAAGGATAATTGCTAATTCTTCTTTCCCCACTTTGGTCAGGCGGCTGATATTCCTGATATGGTCAGAACTGTTTCTACCTTTAACGTGCAAGCTGCTGATATGGTCAGAGGACGCTTCACCACGTAACTGGTGTGGTAAAGGGGCTCTTCACCGTTCAGCTCGTTTGGTCAAGCCTTGTCAGGAGCTCCCGGGATCACAGAGCTGCTCCAAGGAGGTGGGGGTTGGGGTGGGGGAAGGACCACGCATACAAGATGTGAATAGGCATTGATTCTTTAGGAAAGAAGAAGAGGATGTCACCTGTGCTTGACAAGATTTGGCATTTAACATTTTATGTAATTATATTAAGATTCTAGGTTTTACCAGTAGCTCAAACAAGTATAAAATGATTTTTAAAAAGTGAAGACCCTTACATTATATGTTTAGGTAAACCTTAAAAATAGATATATAAACCTACAATATATAATGACTCCAGGTACTTGCATTTTCTTGTAATTAGAAATCAAAACCAGAAAATTTTAGTATAATAATAGTAACAAAAGGCACAACCTGTTTGATTATGTGAAACAAGATCCATTTGAAATGTTCCAATGCTTACTCTTCCTTCCTATCAAAAAATACAAACCAATGAAGGACATTTTCATTAATTTAATAATTCCACTACAAAGTTGTATGCAACACTAGAATTATTCATATTGTCTAACCTGACTTATCCTATCAATTTTGAAATGCATGGCTCTGCAAATATGATTTCTTTTAAATACAACACTTGAAAGAAAAATATTTGCTTCACTTTTTTTTTTTTCTTTTTCGTAAAAGCAGCAGAATGAAAAAGGTTAGCAATGAAATATGTATAGGCACTAACCCAAACTTTCTCCCAGCATGTTCTATTAGCAATTTTTTTATGTCCTATTGAAAGAACACATGACCCAAACTTGAACTCATTTCTATCAAAAGTGATGATACATTGCAATAATCTGGAACCATGCTGTGGAAAAACTCAAAAGCAGAAGGAGAAATCTGGCCCTGTTTTTTGACTTGCTGTGAAGACAGAACGAGGGAAAGATTTTTCTGCTAAAGCTTAGAGGAAGAAAAAGAATACTTGAAAGCTGAAATATGAAACAAGATCTGACCTCTTACCTCCCCCAAACTGAAAAAGAGTCAGAAAAGACCTGTGAAGGTTCAAAATTTATATCCTAGAGCAAGTTTTTCTTCCAATATTTCAGCTACAACAGAAAAATAATTTTCATAACAAATGAAGTCTGTTGAACCAGACAGTATTAGGTATGTGATGATGTTCTCAACACATTACTCAGTAACTATACAAACACCTTAGAAGTCAATCCTTTCTTCCAGAGTATCCCATTTAATTTCAGGTGTTAAAAAGATCACAGTGAGAAGAGCATTTATCTATTAAAAGATAAAGAAATATTTTTTTACAAATTCTATCTAGAATTGCCAATTATTTCAGTTTCTCTCATACACCCAGACCTTTGGTAGGCAGATAATTAAGCTGGGCTAAGACAGAGAAAGATTGATGAAACAGAGCACTAAAATTTAGGGGTTCTGTTTCAACTACAGGAATGATCTCATGCAAAGGCAGTTAACAACTTTGACCTTGACTACTTCTGGCCTTATCTCTAAGCAGGCAGGTATTATGCTGCTAAAACCTAAGTATAAGTACAGCTATTGTCTTGTGCCTATGTGCAATTTGCTTGTAGTGGTCATTTAATCTCTGAATTTCATCAGTATCAGAACAGAAAGAACTATTTTTATTTTAAAGCAATTAACCATTACTTTTAAAAAATAAGAAAATAAAAAATTTAAATAGAAGTTCTTGAAAATTTTTTTTCTCATTTCTTGAAGTTGTGACAAGCTATGCAGTAACATCTTTTATCCTCCATATTGTTACTAGCCTTGTCTAGCTAAATGTGAAAATAAATATGCAACTCAGCAGAATTCAGAAAAATTTCAATCTTGGCATACAAGAGAAGAATAGAACCCAACAACAGTTTCAGGAATTGCTTTTCCTTGAAAATACATTAGTCGTGTGGCTGTTGCAATCCTTGTCTGTACTCAAAAAAATTTGTTCACAGTATCAGAAAGTTAATTTACATATCATATATACTCAGCAAATGCATGTCCTACCCTGACAGCAAAGACATACCCTGAGGAAAAATTTAATTAAAAGTTAAACCGTAGCAAACAGGCATCAGGATGCACTTTTTCAGTATGAACAAATCATCTGATGGGAAAAAAAAAATCAAACAAAAGGATTTCTGCCCCCAGCCTCTCACTTATACAGACTTTGACTAGCGTAGTTAACAGTAAAACAGTTTGATATGCTTGATCATAATGTACAAAATATTTTAGCTAAATATTTGGCCAAGTAGATGGCTGGACCATAGGCCAGCTAAGGCCTGGATAAGGAAGTGATTTGCCTTCTTTGAGAATAGAACGTGCTCATCTCTAAAAAACTATGTGCATTGCAGATGGAGTTAAACAGTTTGAAGGAAGAATCACTAGAAAGGCACAAGTGTCAAGCGTGCAGAATGAGACATTTCCATGGCACTGGATTATAGCATGGGGACAACTCAAAAATTAAAAGATTACCACCCATTGCAACTGTAGCAGGGAGCACAAGCATGGGCTGGTAGCAGAGAGCTAGAGAGCACAGGCACAGGATGACACCAGAGGCCCAGCACAAAACACTGAGAATATCTTCTGAACCTTTAGAGCCAGGTAAAGTAGGATTCAGGGCATAACAAAACTAAAACAGTATATGCAAAACAACTCATGGTAAAAATGTGAGGGAAAAGTAATAAAGTACAAAAAAAATTTGTTGACTCTACGAAATGTGAACAGATGAAGACTACAGAGCAGAATTTCTTCCACCTTTAATGACACCATGTTTCACCAACACCACTGCATATCTGCCATAAGGTTTTTCTCAGAGCATCTCTTTTTGATTCACCATTGATCATATTTTGCTACTGAAACTAAGGAATAATAAGTAAATTACTTTCTCTAATTACATTGCTATCTTAAGTTAATTAAAATTTTAAAAAGCAGCTTGTGTGCAAGGTTTTTTTGCTCCAGTCCTCCCATATGAAAAAATGGTTTCATACAGCAGCCCAAAGTCAGAATAAAGTTGTATGCAGCACGGCCAACAGCAATAATCAGAACAGTGGTGGAAACTAGATGGAAATTAGATCTATTAACCTCATGACTTTCTCTCACAACAGAATATTCTACTTTCACTTTTTCTGGGGCAGGAAAGACTGATAACACTCCTTACTTGTCACAGGTTATGAATTGCACTTCTAAAACTCTCCAGTAACTCTTGGTAATGGAGTACAGATTCTGAGTCCAGTTTAACCTGTCTGGTACACCTCATCAGGGCAACACGGTGGTTTCAAAGTAGGAGTTGGTTACAAAAGAGACAAAACCCCCCTTTTTTTTTTCTTTTCTGTATGGATGGTACATTGAGAAATGCATTTTTTAATTCCCCCTGGAATGTGGTGAATTTCCAGTTAGACAGAACAATGGACCTGATATGTCAACCAAAAGAGTCCTATAGGGTATAACATAAACACGGAGGATTTCTTCATCGACATAGATGGGCTCAAATCTTTCCAAATTAAGCAGGGAAGGCAGAAGTGAGTGTTTGTTCTCTCTTCTGTTCAAGTGCTAATTTCTCACTCAGCCTGAGTAACAAACTGGCCTTACTGAGGCAAATTCAGTCTTTATTTTCTTCCTGTGCCAGAGTAGAAAGACTTCCTAAAAAGAGAATGCTAATGTTTAAACTGAAAAGCTTATGAAAATCTCGTTTCAAGATCGATGACATTATTTTACCCAGAGGAGAAATTCAAATGATTTACTCTTTTTGTAGACTTGGCAGGAGGGAGGGAGAGAAGGTCCTTAATTAGACAACTCTGAGATATGATCCTAAGATACCAAAATGTCACAATAAATTTAATATCTAAGAGACAGCATTTCCCTTCCTTCAAGTTTTGTCTCAAGCACTTCATATCTCGAGGGAAATAGCTGAATATTATTTAAGGAAAACTGTTTTATTTTTCTTCTTTTTTTTTTAATTATTATTCATAAAAACAACAGCAGATGAAACAAAATGAAAGGTTGTTATGGTCCATATGGATCATCATGCAAATTAACCTAAGAAGATTAAAGTCCCTCAGATGGTATTATCCAGGTTGAAGATGCATTACTGATATTTTGATTACAAGAAATGATAAACAAAAAGGAAGACAATCTGTTTGCCAAATGTTTTAGAACTCCCTCTCTTTCTCAGTAAGGGGTTGACTGAAAAGGCAAAAATTCTTCCCTTCACTTTTTGTAATAAACAAACTGGAGGGTATTATGATTTATTCCCACATTAATCTCTATGCTTAAAAGTAGTGGAAGGGTATTTACAGTTCCAGTTTCTTGAGGATGTTTCAAAATGTGTCAGCATTATTTGAAAATATCTGCAATATTTGCCTGTGGACAGCAGACTTGTCTAGCACTGGATTAGCCAGACAAAATAAATTCAGAATAATTTTGCAGTCTTTCAGAAATGGCAAAAATTAGCATATTGTAGAGGTTTTATTCGCATTTTCCCCTTTCTGTGAGATAAGAACAGGGAGGAATACAAAGCAGGCACCAAACTTTAAAGAATATAATGAAGTTTATTACTACAACTAAAAGAAAAATGGAATACAAAAGAATTAAAACAAATTAACCCCCTTTTTCTCCAGCACCTCCTCCATCCACCTGTAATATAAAGACACAAACTTAAAAGCAATTCAGCTAGTTTGCCCCTCTATAACAATCTTATGTCAGTCCATTGAGTGAGAGAAGTCTCTTTTGCTCAGCTATGGAACTTTTCCACAAGAACAATCTTCTCATGGCATCCACGTCACAGCACGACCGCCGTCTGGGGTGGTTTTCTGTTGACATGTGAGGGGCTCCCTTTCCTTGATTCACAGCTTTCGCCACAACCGTGTTCAAGGATTCACCTTTAGCTGCAGGGGGTATAATTTTAAGGACAAGCACTTCCAGAAAAACAAAAGTTCTCTTCATCCATCTCCAGGATAAAATCCCCTCGCTAATAGAGAGAAAACCTGTAGTAAAAAATTTAACGTCCTTCTGTAGGTAGCTCCTCTCATCAGATCGGGGCCAAGGTTAGCATTTCACCTCAGGCCTACACCTTGGTTTGAAACAGTCCAGGAAAAAAGAAGAAGAGAAAAAACAAATCCAAAATCATCTTCATCTCAGCTGGAAAGCTCTTTCCCCCCCCAAAAGCTTATAATGAAATTAAAAGGGAGTTTTTAATATCTGAGTCCATCACCATAGGTTTACAAAAGAGTTTTCAGCTTCTAGCATCTCCTCTCTCTCTTCTCTCTAGGCTTCAGCCCTTTCTTCTGTGTCTTTGCCTTTCCTGGGAAAGGATTGCAGGTTTCATATCTCGGAGGAAAAACTTACAGCACTGTAGAGGCCAGTCCTCCCGTGCGGGACCTTGAAAACTGGATGTTATCTCTCGTGAAGCGGCAGCCTCGGCTGTGCAGCTGTTTGCAGCCAGAGCTGGGTTTGAAGGGAAGGGGGGGGGGGGGGAAGCATCTCAGCCCCGCCACCCCTGGGCCTGGGGCTGTGGCCCCCCACCCCTGGGGCCGAGGGGAGGAAGGTGAAGGCCATGGCTCCGTGGCGGAGCTGGACCACGGCCCAGCCTGGCCTTATGGGTTTGCATTGGCAGGGCCCAGCCGGGCCCCGCCGGGCAGGCCCAGCCCCCCTCAAGGGGGCTGAGCGGGCCCTCTGTTACCTCTGTCTTCGCCAGAAGAGCAAGAGAGAGATTCCCGCCCTTCATCTCCTTTTAATCTGAATTCACGGGGTGTACCCCTTCTCTAAGTGGCTCAATAGAGCTGTCAATATTCAAATTAGTTAATTGATTGGTTCTGTCCAGTTCTGGAGGAAATTACAGCACCTGTTGCTGCAAACCACTTCCTCCAGGAAACAGAGCCAAAAGGAAGAAAAAAACCTGAAGAGCAGGAACGGGTGTCAACACATGACACATATGCACTTGCAAAGGTCACTTATTGTTATTCTACATCTAGCAAAATCTGTTACTAAAAAATCAGACAAAAGAAAAGAATTCTCCAAGTTCTTGAAATTAATACTCCATTTTTCATTTTCCTTTCATTTATTTCTCTTGATCTTGTGGTCCTAGTCAACAGAATAGTTCACCTCTTTGAGTCTTCTTTTTTGAAATAAACATATTAACAGGTAAGAGAATACTTTCATAACTTCTACTGAAGCCTGCAGGACTTGCCTGCAATCTGAGGCAGAACAGAACCACTGGGTTGTGCTGGAAACACTGTGTCCTGTGTCCTGTTTTTGAATCCAATTTCATGTTTGAAAGGGTAAGGGAATTTTCTGCTGATAAAAATGTATTTCAGACCTTGTAGGGATCACTTTGGTCCGTAAAACCAACAACAGAAATAAAGAAAAAAGAAAAGTTGTTTTTTTTTTTTAATGCTCTGAAATCCTCATCTGCTTCACCTAGATACATTCAAAGATAGTGGGAAACAGAATTAAGTCAATGAATCTCAGAACACAGTACACCAATCCAAATCCATTTAGATGTGACTTTATTCCCCTTGCATATCATGTCACAGAAAGACAAATATCTTCTTGCTTACTTCATCAATCCTGCAGAATAGAGGTTACTATTGTTATTTAATTCTACTTGGAATTTGGATTCATTTTCTTTTCAAATCACTTCCTGAAGAATAATATATAGCTAGCATGGCCACCTGGCAGTGTAGAAAATTAATTTGAAATGAAAGCTGCGGTCATGTGAGTGAATTATGGATTCCAAGGCCCTAAAAAGCTGTTTGTTTCCAATTTTGTCTCTCCCATCACTGAGAAACAAAATTTATTCCTTTTAGACAAATTTTTAATTTCTTTAGTTGCAGAGACATTGCAAATACAGAGCTCAGACACAGACATAGCTCATCAGATTTGATCAAGTGGTAGATTATTTAGGAAAAATGCATTGGGCATAAGCATAGAAAAATGAACTCTTTTGCCTTTGTCTTAGATGTTTTGCCACCTTTTCACATGCTATCCCTAAACTCCCAACACATAACTGTGTCCCTGGGGAACTTCTTTTGTTCCATATTTGTAGTTTTTGGCCACAGAATCTCTTGTTTAACAGTTACACTCAATTAAGGAATTATCAGCAATTTAACACTTTAAAATACCAAAGATAAGTGTGTACCTCAAGAAGTGATAAAAATGAATAGATTTCAGAATGCCAGTTGATAAGGAAAACTTTACATTATTGTATCAACTGCACTGTAAAAAAGGTTTCTTTTGTTTCAAAATGCATGTGTAATTTTGAAAAATTCTTCCTCAAAAAATGTGACATATTTAGAGGTATAAAGTTAGAGATAGGGATTAGAAATGGCATTTTTGGATGTTCAGGATGCTCCTGGAAGAAGGCATACATTGTAGAGCACTAAACAATATTTCTTCTCTTTTTTTATGAATGAAGACATATTGTGAATCAGCTCAGTCACAAAGCTGGCAAAAAAAATATTTGTTTTTCATGTGATCAGAAAGGACTTCAAGAAGAAAACTATGAACCCCATATGAAGCAATTCAAGGTCTAAGTATAATCTGCAGACATATATGCTTTCTGATTAAAAATCCAAAACTAACCCAACCAAAAAAAGAATTGTTTTTTTCCCCTCCATTTACATAGAAATAACTATTGAACCCATGGAAAATGAAAAGCCTGAATCGATCCTCAGTCTTTTTGGTCTGAAAAATTTCTTTATGTCAATGTATTAGGTAAGCATTGCTTCAGACATCACCAATGTAGGCTTATCTCTTCCTCCACAGCGAGATTTAATATCAGTACTACAATGCATTGTCTAAAGCTGAATGCAAGGCACCACATCAACCTGACCTAGTAGCATTGCTTTTTTCTCCTGTCTGCTTTAGAGATACTATTCTCTCATAAAAGCCTTGGAAATAGCCTATCAATTTGCATGACATTAAATAATCTTTTTGAAATTGCTGCATTAAAAAATACTTAGCTGCAGGGTGTCACTTAAGTAATTGCAAATAAAAATACTTAAAGGTCTGGTTTATATGGGCTAGAGATACTGTAAATTCACCATTCCACTGTAAATCTGCTGTGAATCAGAATCTGAAGTCTGTGGAAAACAATGGGAAAGGATAATTTCTGTTTTATTCACTGTATCTTCACACCTTTGTTTAAAATCTCCTGTTCAGAGAACTGGATGGCACAGTGGCTTACTACTCTGATTTTTCACGTGTGAGACAATGCAGGATGTTATCTGACGTTTCAGAAGTGAGAATGTATTTGATTTTCTGGAAGTTGTCTGTTTGGCATGTTTGCGCATGTCACAAGACGGTGGCTTGTTTTATTGCAACTATCTATCCTGATTCAGAATAAAACTCATACTGCTGTGGCAGGAGTGTTGGAGGTCAGGTTATTTCTGTGTAGAAAATACCGGGGGAAAATTTTAGCCCTTATTGGGCTACATATCATATTTCAATCGATACATGTTTTTCAATACACCTCATTATGTGCATCTAAGGAACTCTGAAGGAAAGCTTTTTGGAGGGAAATGATGATTTATCAAAACAGATGGTTTGCAAGGATCGATCAGGTTCAGCTAAGCTTTTGTTCAGAAGGCTTACAGATGCAGAAAGAAATTTTAAGTATGAGAAGAGAGACTAATCTTGAAAGCATAAAATATACACTGCTGACAGCATGATGTTGACCAGTCTCTTGGGGACGTGGTTTTTTATTCATACTTGTTCCCCAGCAATATTTGACCACTCTGTGCCTGCAGGTATGCATCATTCCTATGTCACAGGTAAGAAATTAAGATATTTAGTATCTCAGGAAATTTCAAAGGATCATGTAAAAAAATCTATATGACAGAGATTAAAGGGAAAATAGAAATTGATTTTCTTAAGTCCTCTGATTTTTTTTTACATGCTGCATATCTTATTTATAGTACATATATAGTCTTGTAACTGCTCTGTATTATTATTCCCTCACCAAAAATGTAAGTCTATCTTTGCACTTAAACAGCTCTTATGCTTTCTGCTTTCTCCATTTGTTCATATGAAGACTTTATGATAGACTCATCTACAGCAGCTTCTTGTAAGAAAATCTCATTACTGAGTATATGTTCAGTCTTCTGGTGAGAATCATTTGCAGTAAAACCTCTCTCATTTTTTCCAGATATCCAGTTATATAAAATAGAGCCAGATCCCTAGTTCCATTGGGACAGACAGGATTTCTGCCGAATTTTGTTCTACTTTTCTCCCCTATAAATTCATTTTAGTTAGTTGCTGCTCCTGTCACTTTGGCTACCACAGGCATTAATATAAATTTCCTCCTATACCATTTGCACCACTTTTATCTGAAAGTGCCTTGAGACCACCCATGGAATTTGTAACATTTCCAGCAGGAAAAATAATTTTCTATCAAACCACCACTTCAATACTACTGATTGTCAACTAAACAAGCAAACTTAAGTGCTTAAAAATCAGGGTGTTTAAAAATCTTCTAGTACACCCTGACAGTGTTCTAGTGCTGATGCTTGAAAACAATTTGAGACATTACTATGAGTGATGTGGTTTCACTTTCATAGTCTCAGCATGAAAGAAAGAAAGAAGCTGGAAATTAAATAATAAATGCAATGGTTTCATATGAATGCATAGTATATTTAACCTGTGTGTGCCATCCTACCCTTAAAGGAAAGGGAACACCCAAGATTCATAAATGCACATGGTTGAAAGAAGGTCAGAGGATCTGCAAAAATCTCAGAACGCTTTAGTCGTAAATGATACACTTCTCCTGGAAAGGGGTGTGTTAGTTATTGCCAACAATCCTTGTTTGTCTCTACAGCCATTCAGCTACCAGTGTTTGAGACATGCACATTAGTCTCTTATATCTGGGGATCCTGCACCTGTGGAATTCACTTCTATAACACTCCAGTCAAGCATCTTTCAGAATGAGTTAGATGTTATATGTCTAAAAATTGCACATTAAGCAGCACTAATTATTATAAATTTAGAAATGCTATTATTAGTTCTCAAACCTCAAGAACTAAATTTATTCTGAATTGGATTTAGGAAGAAGTATCCTACATTAAATACACTATGGTTTAAATGTACTTTGATTATAACATAAGTATACTTCAAGTACGCTGCAATTTCCATAATGCATGAGATAACCAGTACCAAAAAAAAGTTGAGTCTCCTTTAAGGTGAGTGGTTATACATATCATGAAATTATAAATGAATGAAAATCAAAATATTTGTTTGTTAAATTACATATATTTCTTTCAAAGTGTGAAGTTAACTCTCACACACTATTACCTGGAGGGGTGGCTCATATGAAAGCCTCTCCTTATTGTCTTAGGTATGTAGTTCAAAGAAAAAAAAGAGTTTGGGCTTTAATTCCAGCTCTACTGCTGCTTTAACACATTAATATGATCTCTTTAGGGACAGATGTTTTAATTTGATGTGGATGTCAAGCTTTCATTTCTAATTAACAAATAAATGCTAAAAGTTACACAGAGGCAGACACTCACACACACAGAAGATGACTTCCAGAGATCCTCCAGACTGGAGTTTTAACTTCTCTAACTGCTAAGTTACTTGCAATTAACCATTTCTGCAAAAACCATTAACAGCAAAATACTCTTTTATAGCAAACAATGTTATAGCACATCATTTCCTTTTCACAGATGGAAAATTAAAGCATGATGGATCTCTTCTGCCAAATACTACATAACAAATCCTGTCAGAGCAGTAAAAATAGAACAGTGTCAGTTTCATGCTTTGGTTCTTTATTTTGTTTGTAGTATTTCCCTGTAGAAGAATCTTTTCCTCAAATTAAAAAAAAACAAAAACAAAAACAAAAACAAACAAAAAAAAACAAAAAAAACAAACAAAACAAAATAAAAAAAACAAAACAAAAAACCAACCAACCAAACAAACACAAAACAACAACAAAAAACAAACAAACAAGCAAAAAACCCCACAAAAACAAAAACAAACAAACAAAAAAAAACACCTGAAAGTCCAAACAAATGAAAGCCAAAGCCCCCAAAGTCTTCGTTCTGTTGAAGACAATATCAGTTGCATCAAGAAAAGGGATTTTTATTCTGGTTTTATCCTTCTGTGAATTCATGTTTTGAAGACAATATAAAAATTTTCAAATCACATTTGCAGCCAGACGAAATTGCAAAAAGTCTAACCTATTACTTCAAGATAATGAGTCAGAGTGATTCACTGCAGCCTCTTGGTGATTTCTGTATGAGCCAATCAAATGAAAGGGCACAAAAGCCATTCACAGTGAAGATAATCCTTAGTTCTAAGTATTACCAAATCTGATGCCATTAAAATGCATAAGAGTAAGAACAAAGGAAGCATCAAAGGCATCCCCTTCCCAGCCCCCAAATTCCACAACACAGATAGCAAACCCTTAAAATCAAACAGGATTGATTAAAATCAAACTTGCTCCAGTGTGGGTTTCCCACAGTGTCACAGCTTCCTTTGGAAGCATTCATCTGCTCTGGCCTGGGCTCCTCCCTGGGCTCCCGTGGACCTCCACGGGCTGCTGCCACACCGTGGTATGCACCACAGACTGCAGAGGAAACTGCTCCCATTACTGGAGCACCTCCTCCCCTCCTTTTTTACTGCCCTTGGTGTCTGTAGAGCTGTGCATCTGAGACACACTCACTTCTCTGCTGCTCTTAAACTTGCAGATTTTTTTCCTCCCTTCTTAACTGCGTTATCCCAGAGGTGTTACCACTCTTTCTGATGGAGTCAGCCTTGGTCAGTGGTGTGCCCATGCTGGAACCAGCTGGCATTAGCTCTGTTGGACATAAGGAAAGCTTCTGGCATCTTCTCACATCAGCCACCTCTGCAGCCTCTACCAAACCTTGTCATACAAACCTAATGCTCTGGTCAACAAGAGGGAAAAATCTAAGGTCCCACATTCAGTCCTTGTGAAGGGGCTCTGCATGGACTTCTAGACACTGACCTCCTGCATAGAATCTGAACACCAACAGAGGCTTTATAATGAAATATAAATGCGTCAGAGTTGTATGCAAGTGGTGGGCATGGCAGGTATTGTGCTGCTTAGTAGTTCTGTCTGCACACTCCTGACTGAAAGTTACTGCAAGGTTAGCCATCATTCACCAACCTGGATACTTTCCTTCAGGTAAATACAGGCTTTTTCACTGAAAGCTCAGAAATCACTGTCTTATTGTAAGCTAGGGCTTGAATTGCTGATTTTTTTATTTTTCTTAATTTCCAGTGTAGCACATTAAACATCACAGACAGAGGATAACAAATTTATGAAGAAGACAGTTTCCATCTGGACAGGTTGTCAGGAATGTGTCAAAAGATGATAAATGGAGCATATCAGTGGTTAGTAGAATGAAATAAACTAGTACCCATCTTAAACCTGTTTTCCTCTACTGAGTATTTCTTCTCCTCTTCCTTCCTTCCTTCCTTCTTTTCTTTTTCTTTCTTTTTCTTTCTTTCTTTCTCTTTCTTTCTTTCTTTCTTTCTTTCTTTCTTTCTTTCTTTCTTTCTTTCTTTCTCTTTCTTTCTTTCTTTCTTTCTTTCTTTCTTTCTTTCTTTCTTTCTTTCTTTCTTTCTTTCTTTCTTTCTTTCTTTCTTTCTTTCTTTCTTTCTTCCTCCTGACTTTCCCTCTCCCTTTTAAAATCTCACATATTCATTTTCTCTGTCAATGACATTTTTGTCTGATTGACCTTATGATACACAGATCCTGTTCTTGGACAAAGTAGAAATGCCTTGTTCAGGCTTTCCTTTTCATCTTTTTCTATTTTCCTAAATGCTGAATAAAAAAATTTAGCATGGCTACAAACTAAAATATCAACTCGTAGGGGTGTCATCCATGTTCATCATTTAACTTAATGTTATTAAGAGACTATAATAATTTAATATATCTGGATTTTTTAAGGGTTCATGATGTGTTGCAAGAAGCAGTTGATATAAATATATTTTTAGAACTAGTGTGTATGTCTTTTGCTCAGAGAATAGTTCATTACTTCAGCTTTGAATGGATGTCTACATTTAATTTTTTTATGGCAAACATCATCCTTTTGGCTGAAGAAGAGACTACAGCTCTGATTGCAGGTTCCAATTAAAAAAAAAAAAAGTATAGTTCAGAAGAAATAATTCTGATAATTTTTATCTTCTTTATCTTTGATGCCAGGACACCAAAATAAAACAGAAAATGTAGAATTTGTTAATTGAAGATGCCTTTTCTGATGTCTAAATTGACAGATGACTGTCCCCATATTTAATTTAAAGAGCTCATGATCTCCCCATAATTTTCTAAAACTTTTTTTTTAGTTTTTCTATAATATGCCTACTAAAACAAAGTCTAAAAAGAGCAATCCCTTTTTACTGACTGATAGAAAAAAAAATCTCTAAATTTTACATTAAAGAGCACTGAATTGAGTTATATGATTTTTACATTAGTCAGTTTCATCTAACTTTTTCTTCCTAGAAAAGTCTGACAATATCAAAGGATCTCTGTTCATATTCTGATCTGACTCTGAAGCCTTTTAATAGAATCTTTATATAACCTTCCTTTAACATTTTTAGCATCCTTCTCAATATAATTTGACCGGTATCACACTTGGATTATTATATTATGGCTTCTTTGGAGGGTGTTTATTTGTTTGTTTGTTTTCTTTCAGTCAGTTATTTAATCAATATGTTCTTTTATTCTATTTATTGAACTAATATTTCAGTCGCTTCAGTGAAATTCCTTATGCTGCTTTCATGACTGCTCTTTCATTACTTTGAACAAGACTTATAGCTCATGTGAGTAATCCCATCTAGCATATATATTTCCAGCCTGAATTCTATATTTTCTGTAGCTTGTTGGGGTGGCCAATGCTTTGTGCTTCTCAGACTTCTGGGTAAAACCTTACTAATTATTCTTAAAAGAAAAATCATTGATTACAGTGGCATTTCTCAAGGTTGATGTAAGTGCCTCCAATATTCTGAATTGACTTTTTGGAAACCTCCTGGTTATCTTCACCTCTTCTTTCACATCCTGCTATTACTGTCATCATCTTCCCATGGGCCTAACTAATTTATTCTTGCTCTATAGCTCTCTTCTTTCTGATTGAAGAGTTTTCTCCACTCTTTAGGGAAGTCTCTCATCTTCTTTTATAACTTTTCTTTCCTTTTGACTTGCCTCTTTTCTCTTCCTGACCTGTTCACATGGCCACATTTTTCAGCACATCACCCTTTCTTCAGAGTTTGCCCTCTAGACTCTCAGTAAATTTTAAGAGCAGAGATTGGACAAATAACTCATCTTCCTGTTGTGTTAGAAACATTTTCTGACTTCTGTCATCTCTCCTTGGTGCGTTTTTATTTCTGAGATCTATTTGTCCATGAACTCTACCTGTCAATATTCATAAATAACTCGTGTCAGGTAGCCACTCAAGAACAATGTACATCTAGCACTGTTGGCATCCCGTAACTCATTTTGTCTCCTCCGTTCTTCAGGTCACTTTCACTGCTGCCTCGGGTTCTATGAACATCTTTTTCTAGTTCTCACATTTAAAAAGAAAAACAGTACTCCTGAAATCTGCCCCTCCTAGCCAGGATATTTCTCATTTTCTTCTCTCTGTCATTTGACCTTTCAGGTTCAAAGTGCAGAAACAGAGCTCTGCTCCTCAGCAAATGGCAAACTGCCTGTCTGTGAACTGAAGAATTGTATTTCAGCTGTACGAAGAAACCTCTGGACAGATTCTGCTCAAGGAATTTTCAGAGCAATGAGCCTGCCAATGCAGCAAATGCACATGGAGGAATAGGTTCTGCCTGATATTTATACTAAATTGTTTATACTTTATGACCTGAAAATACAATTTTTAATTAAGTATAGCAGTGTCATTTTTAGGCATCCATTTCAATCTGTGGCTATGTTTGTAAGGTAAAAGGACAGTAAAGCAAGAAAAAACATTAAAAACAGTAATTTAAAGAAAAAAAACAATAGACGAATAATGTTTCTGAAACTTGACTCTTTAAGAATACGAACACCAATCCATATAAGAAGGTATTTTAAAATATTTTTTTGCCAGATTTTGTGCAAGAAAACCAAAGATACCTGGTTATTATCTTTACCAATAATTTGGATGACCAGATTGAGTGCATCCTTTGTCAGTTTTAAGACGACACAAGTTGGGCAGGAGTGTTGATCTGCTGGAGAGCAGGAAGGCTCTGCAGAGGGATCTGGACAGGCTGGATCAATGGGCTGAGGCCAATGTATGAGGGTCAACAAGGCAGAGCACCAGGTCCTGCCCTTGGGTCACAACAACCCCAGGCAGCGCTACAGGCCGGGGGCAGAGTGGCTGGAATGATGCCCAGCATGAAAGAGCCTGGGGGTGCTGTTTGAGAGCGGCTGAACATGGGATCAAGAAGGCCAAGGACATCCTGGCTTGTATCAGAAACAGTGTGATCAGAAGGACTAGGGAAGCAATTTTCCACCTGTACTCACACCTCAAATCCTGTGCTCAGTTTTGGGCCCCACGCTGCAAGAAAAGTATTGAGGTGCTCAAGCGTGTCCAGGGAAGGGCAACAAAACTGAGGAAGCGTCTGGAACACAAGTATTAGGAGAAGTGGCTGACAGGGCTGGGATGGTTTAGACTGAAGGAAAGGAGGCTCAAGGAAGACCTTATTGTTTTCTACAACTGCCTTAAAGGAGATTGTAATGAGGTGAGGGTTTGTGTCTCGTCCCAGGTAAGAAGTGGCAGAATGAGAGAAAATGGCCTCAGGCTGTGCCAGGGAAGTTTTAGATTGGATATTAGGAAAAAAATTTCTTCACCAAAAGGTTTATCAAGCACTAAAAGAATCTTGATGGAGTCACCACCCTTGCAGGTAATTAAAAGATGCATGGATATGGCATTTCAGGACATTTTATAGGGGTGGACTTGGCAGTGCTGGGTTTACTCTTGGAATTGATGGTCTTAGGGGTCTTTTCCAACATAAATTATTTTATGATTCTGTATTTATTTTTTTCTGATTCAGCTGATTATACCATTCCTCATTAAATAAAGAATTGAGTAACAAACTCTTTCTAATTTTGCTAGAGTGAGAAATTGAAGTAATTTTCCAGGAACAAAATTCAGACTACAACTGCATAACCAGCTTTTGTCACAGCCTGATCAGAAATGCAGCTACACGTTGTTAAAGTATAGATAAAGACATTATTGATTAACAGTCCTTTGGACTATTACAGTGAAAACTGAAAAACCTTAACTGTTCTCTAATACACTGACCTGAGCCGTAAAGAGGCCCAAACATATGTAGACTAGAAATTTCTCAAGGAAAATCATTCTCATGGGTTGAAAGACTTCAAATCTTCAAATATAGGAAGTTTATCTCTTGACTCAGGAATCATTCCACTGACTTCTTGGCCTTAAAGGACTGAAAAAATACATGCTGTGTGTATGTAATATCCCAGGTATTATAAATGATTGCATTCCAGAGATTACCGGGAAGAAAAAAAGTTGGTTTTCTTTTTGTATAATTTTGTCTTCAAAAAACTTCATTATCTTCAAATTTTAATGAGAAAATCAAAGGAAATCCCAGAATAACCCATACCTTGAAGAACTGTAGTAGCTGGTTATTGCAAGATTATTAGCAATCTAGAAAAAAATGAAGAAAAATTCAGAGTCCAAACAGTTCCATGACAAGCGGTTTGGAAACAACTGTTCTTTAATTTTTAGGCACAGCTTTTACAACTTTTTATTTTCAGCAGAAGGAGTACATCTCTATCATAAACAGAATAAATTATATATTTACCTTGGAATATAGTCTAATATATGAAAACATAAATATTTATTAACACATTAATGCAAAGGCTGTGAGCTTTCTGGCGTCAAGCCATGCTAAGCTGTGCATCTGCATACACAGAGGACAACACATTAGCATGTGTATGCTAAACCTTCCCCAATTCTTCCTCCTCCTTTGTTCTCTGTGAAAACTAATTACATTTTGAATTACTAAGCCTCTTCTGCACTTTGTTGAGTAATAAATGGATAGTTAGTCAAAACGGAAAAACTGTGACACTGCAGGGTGAGTGTCAATTAGACCATTTTTAAATTGCCCTTCAGCTTGCTGGATTAACTTTAATTGATGTCCCAGTAATATCCCCTCTTAAATAATTTACAATGGTTTTTGACTCCCTAAAGCATTACTTAATGCCTTGCAATTATTAAACTAGCATGCACCATCAAATGGGCCAGATAAATTAGTTGAAAAAAGGGTGGGATCTCTTTCATGTGAGGAAGTGTACACTATGGACACAGATTTTCCAGTATAATGACCAATTTAGAGGTTATTAATGTTTGCTAAATCGACAAAACCTACCAAGAAAGATACTTTATTTCTTCCTTTCCAATTAAACAAAAAGTGTATTTTGCCAAGCCAAATTAGAATAATAAATGCAGATTTCCCTAATTATAATATACAGATGAGTGTCACAGAGGTTGATTTTTTTAGTATTTGATTTTAGCAAGATTGTCCTTATGTACTTCCAGAGCAAGAGGAATAATCAGCCTCCAGTAAGTAAAGACTGAGAGAATGTTTGCTGAATAAATCCAAATGAGCTAAAATGGCTGAATGTCATATAATTAATTTCTTAAAACTTTTGTATTGAAAAGTGCTTCTGAATAAATATTAGGACATGAATTACTTGAAACTCCAAATGCCCATGGCAGGAATTTAGAGAGAGAATTCTGGTTCTAAATCATTGTTTATGGAGGTACAGCATAAAATATCAGCGAGACCTGGGGTTCTTGTTTCAGTGGAGAAAGAAGTTAGAATTTCTAACATAAGTATTATGATACTGATTACTTAGATGAGTGAATTTCAGACTTACTCTTTTGAATAAGAAATGCACCAAATCTTTCCCAAGTTTAAAATTCTACCAAAATTTACCTCAGGTATTTTAATAATCATGATTAAAAGAAACATTTTATGAATCACCTTATCATTCGTCATTTAAATCTGAAGATAAAGTATATAAGTCAAGATCTATTTTATACTACTCACTAACTGAATCAAATCCAGAGGTGAAGGATCTATACTTTGTCATCCAGTCAAAATAAGGACCTGACCATGTTTTCATGGACATCAATCCTTTTGCAACTACAAATATATTGACCTTAGTTGCATTAGACCTGATTTGTACTGATATGAAAGGGAAAATACATTGTTTATTTTGAAATGTTACTCCTCTGATTGGTTGTAATTATGCAAATGAAATGTATGCTTGACAAAGGCAGCCTACAGATTAGCCTGAAAATTATGGTTACGGCACTGGTGAAAGCACGGCAGCTGGATAGCAGAACTGTAACTACACCTAAAGCTCAATGAGATGTTAGAAGGACTAGATATTTGTTCTTCCACAAGATCTGACAGTGGTTTCTTAAATCAGCCAGAAGTGTATGCTTTAGTGAAAATCTCTTTTCCTTTATTTCAAGTGTATTCATATCATCCTTGCTATCAGGCTTCCTTCTAGATGCAGCAACAAAAACACAAGACTGTATCTTGAAATTACATCACTGAACTGCAAGTTCCTTGTTCCTCCTCTCTTTCCATCCTGTTCTTGTGCATCAGAAGCAAGATCAGCTCTTAAAAAGCCACCTATGGGAGATAAAAATCTGACATCAATAAGCTCATTTGTATGACATATAAAATATTGACCTGTCTCCAGTAAATCATGCCATAGTTGTCTAAAATCTCACTGTAGTTAGAAATTTTGAGACCGATTTGCTACTTATGAGTAAGGAAAGAATGTTTATCAGACCATGCAGCAACCTAACCTCAACATAATACAGAGATTGACCAGGCTTCCACCAGTTTTGGCTTTTTGTAACTTCTTCCCTTCCTGATGTGCATTTTGTCGAACAGTAGTTAAGGCTATCATGCTTTGTATTTTATTCTCTTGGAGCAGAAGAAAGACATGAAGTGAGATAGAATTTTTCACTCTGTCACAAATGAACAGGAAAAACGTAGTCAGTGTAAAGTAAAAGACTAAACCAATTACAGAGGTCATTTTGGTTTGAAGAGGAAAAAGATCAGGGACTATGACTGAAATCCTCAATCCTCCCTAACTGAAACATGGCAGCCTAAGCATATCTTTAGCATAACATCTGAAAAATATTTCAAAGTACAATCTGAGCACATGATTAATGTAAAATGCTGATCTACTTAAGTCAAGGAGAAGTCTGACAAGATTTTACCTTCAGCATTTTCTCTGAAATTTGCTTCCCGCTTTGGGAGCACGCTAATTTCAGTGTCTTTTAACATGGCATTCATGCTCCAGTTTAGACTGTATGTATAGACATGCATAGTTATGAATTCCGCTTTGGGTTTTTTTTTTTTAATTGATAAATATTTCCTTTTACTAGGAGTCTTTTTCCTAGGTGTCTTGCATGACACTGTTTTTAAGGGAGTTACAACCCACTTCAAGATTGGTTTAGTCTTTTAC
>VYZQ01054037.1:21659-33357 GCA_013400655.1 Mystacornis crossleyi | reverse complement strand
CAAAAATTATGCTTTTCCGTATGTATGGATTGTGCTCCATTTATATTCCCAGTGGAGTGAAAAGTGTGGCTGAGATGAGGAATATTTTATTTCAAGTGTGGCCTAAGTGCAGCTATTCCTTAGTAACAGTAGTGTTGTTTCATGGTTTGAGATTTGAGAACCATCTATTTTAATTACTGTGGTCACTAGAAGTCAACCATGTAAGGATGAGCTTTTATAGGAATCTCAGTCGGGGAACTGGAAAGTTATTGGTATTGTGAACCACAAATGTTTATGTTAAGTCATTTCAACCCTCTTTTCATAGACATCTAGCAATAACCTCAACTATATTAGTCACTCATAAAAAAATTAAAAAGAAAATACAGTATAATATAGAAAGATACATTTACACAATCATGTGACCTTATTTCCACAGATTAACAAAACAGTACTCCTCAGGTAAACAAGTGCCAGGTGAAACAACCATGCCAGTCACCTTACACTATATATACCTTGTATTGGCAATGAATAAAAATATGAGCTAGTTACTGTANCTTACATTGTAACCTAAGACACTCTGCCACTGAAAAGCCTCAACATTTTTAAAGCACATTTATGTATACTTTTTCTAACTGTTTTTTGAAAAAAAAAATTAAAAGCCAGTTTTCAACAAAATTTACCAAAAGTGCATTTATAAAAGTTAAGAAAAATGAACAGTCTTTGCAATTAAAAATGCATACAAATATTTTCCAAAAATATATCTGATTATTAACTGTGAATCTTTTNAATCTTTTTTTTTTTCCTTTAGATTTGTCACACTCATATTATTGAAGGGAAATTCATACCAAAGTTGAAAAAATAGGTAAATTAAACAAAATTTTAAAAAATCAATATAACACAGCAGGGAAGCTTGTGCTTCTTATAACAAAACACCCAGTACTACCACATATTCTCTTCAGACATTTTAATATTAGGAGACTGTAAACACACAGTATTTCAGTTTTATAGACTGCCCTCATGAGAAAAATAGAAAAAAGTGTTCTGAAATATAGGAATTGTTTTGTATAGTGAAAATAGTAGGTGGCTATGCTGTTTTGATTTTTTTTTTTTTTTTTAAGATGAGGCAGGGTCTCTTTTGCTAATAATACAATCTTTGCAAAAACCTCCCTCCAAAACATAAAAATAGTTAACACCTCCCCTTCCTCCTTGTTACATACTCATTTTGCGGAAAAAATTGTTATCAGGTTCACTTGGAGGCTGGCCCTGCATTTCATCTAAGTTCTCTTTTTCTTATATATAATGTTGATTAGTGGTACAGAGATTTCTTTTTTTCTTGTTTTTAGTGTCATTTTCTGTGCAATTAAAAAACATTAGTATGTTGACAGTTGCAAGGGCAGAGAAGTTTTTGATAAGCATCTCAAAGTTTGTCAACAGAGCGAGATAAATTGTTTCCCCGAGAAGACACAGTAGGTTTCCTGTTGCGCACTTCCTCTGATAAAAGTTCACAGCAGAGCATCTCACAATCACAATCAAGAGGCATGAGGACATCAGCAATATGGACAAGGCAAACCCAACAGATCTGTTAAGCAGTATCTGGAAGATTAAATTGTGGCAATGGAAAAGTTTTGCTTTCATGTTCCCTCCCTTCCTGTCAAGCATTGAAAAGTTTTATCTACCCAAAGACTAGGAGATATTCCCTCCACAGTAGAGTCTGCAGAGCAGTGACTAATTACATACTACTGGTGTGTAATATCAGAACTCCAAGCAGCCATACCACTAAATTACTAGATGCTGATATGCTCTTCTTTCCTGTCTGCAACACATCCTGTTGTGAGCTCTGTGCCATTGCTGTAGGGGCCCATATTCCCTGTGCTGAAATACCACAACCAGAGCAGGAAGGAGATCCCTGCTCTACTGACATACTGCGCTAACCAAAACACCGTTATGTCCTGAAATAAGTTTATTATTATCACAACATTCTTATGTGAGATAAGCAATAGTATTGTAAACAATTCATATTATAATCCTCGCCAGTAAGCTCTTTGATGCCTTCATATTTGTAGTAACCAAGAACTCTCCTCTGTATTTTGACATCTTAACAACCCCTGGAGTAACTCATCCATTTGTAGAATATTGAAAAGAAGGATGCTCATTTGGTCTCTTCAAATGACAAAAGAATTTCTTTGCTGATGTCTATCCTTCCCTGCTGGTTCACTCCATATTGCATATGCAAAATAAAGTATGTATGTTCAAGTATGCCAACACCTGCGGGATCAAAATCCATTACACGAACATTTGGTGTATCTTCCTAAAAGACAGCATGTTCCTTCAAGTGGGTAGAGGGTAAGGACAGAAGTTGAAGGTCTGAAGTTATGTGCTAAAGTATTTAGGCAGTTCCTGAAATACTTAGGAAGTTCCTGAACTCCACTGCACCCCATGGAAAGGATCCATACTGGAGCAATTGTTGAAGAAATGCATTTGGTGGGAAGGGTCCATGAAAGACTGTCTACTGTTCTAGAGACCCCATGCTGGAGCAGGCATCAATATTGGAGAGTCCAGATACAGTTAAATTCAGAGGGGAAAAGAAAAACTATTTTGCTTTCAGGGGTTTTTCCTCATTGTGTTGATTCACAGAAGAGGGATAACACATTAAAATTAGGTGGTAGACCAGGAAGCAAAATATTTCAAACCTCTTATCTAAGGGAAAGAAATCTCTCTCAGTCTATTAAAACTAATAAATAGTGGAAAGTAGCCATTAATGCCAAATTTGAGAGCTGATCATTTCTCCTTCCTCCTGGCCATTGCCTGACATCTATACCCTGGCCTCTCCTGTTAAGTAATATTCCAGGATTGGTTGGACAGCTCTCACATTCTCTGCGCTCCAGGTGTTGAAGTCTCCGTGAGATCAGTGAGCTACCAATGAGTTTTACACCAATGAATCACAAAAAACTGTCCAGACAATCCCAATGAACAATTTATAGTCAAGGGCCTTTTGGCAGACACTTGTTTCTTGGTTATGCATACAGCACTGTCACTCCATGCACATTCCTATTATCTACAAGTATATACTCTTCTCTTTCCCAGCCTGAAGGAGAGGAAGCTTGATTGGTTCACTGGGAGAGAGGGTAAAGGACTAGAATGCTAATGCATGTTTCTGGGAATTACTTACTGAGGAAGAACAACCACACCGAAAAATCAGCTTTGCCTTTAGCCTTGAGAAAGGTGGTTTTTAGACATTCCAGTCTTAACAGAGATAATATCAGAGTTTGGGTTCTGCTGTAGTCACACATTCATCCTTCCAGAATGGTCTAAAAATCATCAAGATTATTAAAAGAGCAGAAAAATCATAGTTTTGGTAGGAATTTTGTCTTTAAATTTTTACCAAAGAAAGAAAGGAATACTGGTGTTTGTCAACTTTGAACAAAAATACATATTAGGACTTTTAACACTATTTATTTTGACTTTGAAAAATACACCTTAAGAGAATCTGACCTTACTGCTAAATATTGGGGGACTTTTTTTGCTTATGCAACAAATTATTTTGAAAGCATACTAATTAGACCTAGTTATGAGTGTTGCATTAATTATGGAAATGTCATGCATCAGTAGTATGACTAGAAAGCTTTTTAATTATAAAATAAGGCTATATCCAAGAAATTAATTGCATAATCTATATTAATTCACTTACTATTTGAGTTACTAGGGGGTTTATTTTATAATTAAAAAGCTTTCCACTGATATTAGTCCTATGGATCATTTATATATATAGTAAGAACCTACATGAGTTTATTTACAGATAATCAAAACGACAACCTTTTCTACAGAACAAATTAATTCTAGTAAAATAATTAAAAGCTTCATTTATTATGTTGCAATGGTCAAAATAATTCTCTGTTAGCTCCTGACTCAGCAAAAATGTATTAGCTTTGTGCATATAGGCACTTCCATTCAGATTTTACTAATTAGTAATTTTCTGATGAAAAAAATGAATGCAAAATAGCTATTCATAAGCGTATCTTGAGCTGAAAAGAAATTCTAAGTGGTCTTTTTGAGATGAGCATGTGCTTCTCTGTTTCCCATCTCCTGCTGCCTTGCAAGAAATAAGAGGAGAAGAGTAAGGGTAGATGCAGAAACCATTGAGCTATTCTAACTTGTGCAGCTGAGATAAGTGGTCAGAAAAATCAAATGGTGCATGCTCAGCTCAGCTACCTCTCCTCTGCCTGACTGGCAGTTACTTCAAATAACTTGCTCTCCTAAATATCAGTCTCAGTATGGAATTTGCAACCAGTCCACATGGTCCCAGAGGCATCAACAGGTGATGGATGGGATTGAGGCATCTGGTCCAAGATGAATTAAGATCATTTTTTTTTGGTGTAAATGTGGGTTTGTGTAAAAGGGATCCAAGTGATAGAACTATTTATCAAACACATTCGCATGTATGTTGTGCTTTAGGAATGGTACTGCTCAAGTTAGTACCCTCACAAAAAAAGAAAAACACAAGCCTCTCTGCTTCTTACTCAGTGGCAGATGCAAACGGCAGAGATCATGGGTTGAGACAAAAATGGTTCACTGGAAACAGGAATGAGATAAGAGAAGCAACAGTATCAGCCTAATCACAGTTTTGCTGTACTGGAAAACCTTACAAGGATATGCAGCATTTTTAATGAAGGAAAAAATCCTTCTTTGCCATCATTCAAATATTGCAAAGAGTAAACACATTTTTTAATGCTACTCTACCCATAAATGAACTTTGCTATTACTACCAGAAAAAAATTTCTCAGAAAATTAGTACTTTAAAGGCACGTAGGATATCTGAACTGAGATCTGAAAATTGTGAAATAAAATTGTCAATCCTTGGAGCTAAAGAAAGAAGTCTCTATTTTTTCAATTTAAAGTATTATTATATTTTTAAGTTTTTTTTCATCTTGGGTCAAAATCAAAGAGCAGTTCCTTTTTCACAATTAAAATATGCTTTATTATTTTGAAATACCCAAATTTATTTTGAATCTTTTTGAGATAATATTTTAAATAAGTCTTGTTGTCATCAAAGAAGAAGAAGGAGAACAAGAAGGTGTTGTTGTTATCCTACTAAAATTTTAATATTCAAATTTCTTTTATTTTTGTAAGCATAAGCTAGTGTCATAACCTATGTGATATGGACAAACAAATACAATCAGAATTTTGGTGGGAAACCTTCCTTATTCAGAATGAATATCCAGTATGGTATTCTAGTCCTGATATAACTAGAACTCCATTTTGTAGCAAAATAAAATGGGAAACAATGATAGACTTTAAGTCTCTACATTTTCTATAAATTTTTTGTAACATAAAGCAATGATTAAAAAAAAAATCTTATCCAAAATTTTCTTAGAAACAAAAAGGTGCAATCCTAATTATACATTGACCCTTTCTTGTAAAAGTTTTGTTTGCTACAGCCCTGATCACAGGTGCAGCTCCACCAAGGCGAAAGATGTTCCATGTGCTGCAGGCAGTCTCTTTAGTACATGTGGCAAAGGGTAAAGGTTACACTGGGGCTGTGATGTCATAACCCAGTGCTGGAACCCCTTTCCCAGCCAAGACACCTCACATTAGGCTGATGCATGGCAACCCTCTCACAGTTCTGAACTCAAATTCCAGGAAGGACATTGCAGGAAGGACATAAAACATGAAGTCATGGAGACAACAGCATTTTCAAGTGAAATTTTTTAAACAAAAATTATCCCAAAAAATCAAACATGAAACAATGTGAAGGCATTAGAGGGAAAATTAAATTGGAACTGGAAGAGACCACTAAGGAGATGTGGGAAAAATCAGTGTTTCCGAGTTCTCTCTGTTGTTTTCAGTTCTTCTCAAGAGGCATGTATCTGCATTTGCTGTTCAAAGATGTTCTGATGACAATGTGCTGTGCTACTGGCAAGAGTTTAGAGCCTGCAGAAAACCACATTTTTATTATTTTATGGTTTATCCATGTTAAGCAAAACATTAAGAAAGGGAAAAAGTGGAAGACAGAAGAGAAGTATCTGCCAGTGAACACAAACACTAAATCAGGGCCCTGGAAGGTTGTCAGTCGGCTTTATACAACTTTTAAAAATGTGAGCCTTCCACTAATGAAATTAATTTCAAGTGCTGTAAAAGTATTTTTAGAGCAAACCAAGAATGAGAAACATTCAGAGCGACAACGAAGTGCCTGAATGGAAGAGGTCCCTGCTGGTTAGCAGAGATCAGGTCCTCTCTAGCCTGTCATATCAGGACACCAGGACCAGACATAAGTCCTCTTCTACAGTTGGATTTAGCCAAATAGGCTTTGGCAAGCAGAGGTACCCTTGGCCAGAATGCCAGGAAACACACCAGGTGACATTGTCACCATTTACCTTATGATCCACAGTTTTGTCCAAGAGTAGCCAAGAGCAAAACACTAGTTTGAGAATTCATCCTACCACAAGTATGAAGAGCAGTCTTTGAATTTCCAATGTCTCTGCCAGCTGGCAACAAATGGAATTCAAGATGCAAAACGCATTATAGAAATCAGATAAAGTTAAAAGTAGGAAAGAAAATGGGTATTCTACTTGGAAAGAAAAAATTATTGAGTTTTAATGTCAAACATTTTATACTGCCATGTAATGCTGTATTTCCCCACTCCTTTTCTTACTAAATGCCTGCCCTTCCCACATTGTTCTCCCTTCCCCACCCCTAGTCCTGGCCACCCCCTCAGGTTTTCCCTATTGGTTCCGGTACCCCAACTCCGCCCATGTACTCTCCCTGTGCCCCGAGCCCATCAGTCCACGTGCTCTCTCTGCCCCTCTTGCCCCCAAACCCCAGACTCTCTGCCATTTTGGGGGTCTCTGCATTTGGGAACCTGCATGCCAGCATGTGAATAAAGTTCTTCTGTGGTCCCCATGCGGAGACCCTTCTCACCTCCTTTATCACCACCGTGTTGTGGAGCCGACGGCTGCCGGAGCATGAGCGCGGGGCCGCCCAGAAGGGCTACGGGAAGCGGAACAGCCGCTCTCCCCGAGGCAACCCCACAGCGCTCTCTGGGAAGGTTTGCGGCTTGCCATGCCAACGCAGCAACTACAGACTGCAACAGTGCCGTACTAGGAGAAAGTTAAGTCACTTTCAGTGACTTTAGTCACTTTTTCAAATGGAAGGAAGTTTGTTAAGCTGATATATTTATAAGATAAAAGATCTGGAAAGAAACATGGACCAGTCGCAAACATGTGAAGGAGGACAATTGCAAGCACTGACCGAAAAATATTCTAAGAATTTTAAAAAATATTCTTAACTTTTGTATGACAAAAAATGGTAACACCATGAACACTTTTAATGCTGTGTCTTCTTTGGGTTTTTCCTTTCAGTTCTTCATCAATTTTGCTGCTGCACAAAACATTCAACCCTACTTTGAATGCTGCGTGCAATGTTGAGCTCCACATAATAAAAACAGGATATAAAAATGTTGGAATATATCCCAAGGTGGGAAAGAAATATGGTTAAAGGAGTAGAGGGCATGACTTTCTTCAGATTACAGAAAAGGAGGCTGAGTCAGGAACTCATTGCTGTCTACAATTTCCTCATGATGGGGAGTGGAGATGGAGGTGCTGATGTCTTTCTCTGGTGTCTGGTAGTAGGACATAAGGGAATGTTAAAGCTGAATCAGGGGACTTCAGATTGGGTATTACGAAAAACGTCTTTACTAAGAGTATTATAAAACACTGAAACTGCTCCCTGGGAAACAGATCATGGTCTCAAGGCTGTCAGTTTTCAAGAAGCATTTGGGCAGTGCTCTTAGACACATGGTTTAATACGTAGGTTACCAGTATGGAGTTAGGAGGTGGACTCAGTGATCATCAGGGGTTGCTTCCAGTTCAGCATATTCTTCAAGTTCTTCATTTATTTTTCTTCAATTCCAAAAAAGTGGACATTTTTTCCCCTTCAAGTAGCTGTGTGAAAATCAAGCTGCAGTAGCATCTTTTACTTACTCTTCCTTAAATGGCATGCCATCCAAAACTACAAAGAACTGTGTTATGCATTTTATTGGTATTTTAAGTCCTTGATTCAACCAACATTTGTTAAAACTTAATGAAAACATCGATGGAAGTATATTTCCAATAAAAGATTGCAGTATAAAAAAAAGTCACAGTACGCCTAAGACACAAGTGCTGTCTTTCTAAGTTGCCTCGAAGTTTGTTTCTTCTGTCTCACAAGAGGCTGACCTCTGAACAAAGTCTGTGGGGACTGTGGTCAATATACTCAGGTATATTCAGCATGCAGTACTGAAGAAAGTGAATTATTAAGCAGAGCAATTTCTTTTTTCCACTTGGGCAAGAAAAGAAAGCTTCCTCTTCTCTGTTAACAGATAGGATAGATAACACTTTGAATTAATAAATCCTTAATGGATTAATGGACTGTTGTAATAATTCAGGCCTTCTCAGTTTTGTTCCAAAGACTGAAAAGTTTTCTGTTATATGTTACTCTGCATAGCTCCTCAGAAACAGACTGCAGTAAGTGAAAAGAAAGATACAAACAAAACAGAATTAGCTGGTTTGACAGGTTGCAAAAACAATATACATATTCCCTCAGGCGTAGGTTCTTAACAACGTAGAGTTTTCCTGTCTCCAAACAAACACTTAATTCAAAGAGTGTTACTTATCAATACAGAAATTTTATTTATGATGTTTCTTTATTCAGTAGTGCAATCTTAATTCTGCAGTAACCGTATATGCTTTTTACATAATTGTACTTTTCTCTTTTTTTCATATATTTCTGGATTTTTCTATGTGCCTAACACACTTTTTTAATTTGGAAACAGTTGTGGGATTTTATAATTTTTATACTTTAATCCTGCTTCCTGAAAGTTACATATTATTATAAAGACTTGTTGAAAAAAATAGAAAAAACACTATGGGAAGATTATTTTCCATGAGAGGGAAGACAGTTGGTTCCAAGAGTCATCAGTTTTTATACCCATCTTCAATTTTTGTCTTTGAAAAAAGTCTGAAATTATGAATTCACTTTTCCTTCTAAGCAGGAGCTGAGGGGTACCGAACTAAATTATCATTTCCATGTGGAAGATTTAAAATTACATTGTGCAGTGGTCAGTGGACTGGAGCGGCAGTTCAGCAAGCTGATTCTAAATCTACCTGTGATGATAAAATACTCAAGTATTTTTAGTGCTTTATCTTCATTCCCACACTTGTTAAGTCATCCAGGAAACCATTGTCATCCAAATGTTAATTTGTACATTCACAGCAGGGCAACAATGAAAATTAGTCTGATTTTGCCTTAGTGTAAAAATTTACATGATGAGGAAGATAGAAGATATTCACACTTATTAATTTTAGATTTTTCATACTCCTATGAAAAATAAGTGAATCAGTGTATTTAAATACAGGTAATATATTTTCTATAAAACACAGGGACAGTCAAACCATTTATGTAGGTAAATAAAGATCAGTACTTCTGTATGGCCTTCTGGCCTTCTGACCAACTTTCAATGTTTGATTTTGGGCAAATAAAAAAGCCTAATTGCAATACTATCCTTATCACTGCAAAGTAATACCTTCTTTGCGGTTATTTACGTATAATGAATACTAGAAAGATATTTGGATGAGCCAAAAAGACACAAGTAGCAAGGCTATTTCATATTTCACATTTTTTTTACAAAATGCAAAGGAAGCAAAAACTTTGCTGCTTCACCATCCAATTCTTCCCATTAGCCTTGTCCTTTAGGATGACTGTCTTTGCTAACAAACTGTGTGGTAAAAGGTTTTTTCAAATATAAATTCTGGTGTAGAACTCAGTTAATATAGATATTCACACAATTTCTTTAAAACCTTTCTTATTCAGCAGTATATAGCTCATTTCCCTCATATCCAGAGCTGTAAATTTCCTTAGGAAATTTCTTGCTGGAAACGATGGTAACAGTTAATATAAAATTAGCTTAAACTCTTCTCTTAGAAGGGTCTGTTTCTTCCTTGAATATGAGGCAAATTCTGCCATCTGTGATTATCTCACTCACCTACCTAAAGACTACAATTGCCACAGGTGACAGTCAAATTTTTCCTACTTATCTGTGGGACTAGCATCTTACTCTATAACATACTTATTTGCTCACACTGACAAGTTGTTGATTCACTGAGCAGAATGAGAAGCGAATGTGGAGATCATGCATCCGTCACCTTCCATCACATTCCCCAGCCCCACTGTCAGTGATTGGACAAACTTGCTTTGACAGGCATCCTGTCTGGACAAATAGCTTGTCACTTTTCGGACAGGATTCAGCTGCTATCTCACCGTAAGCTGCACAACATGAATCACTTCAAATATTCCCCAGTATAAATGGGGGAAATCAAAGGAACAAAGAAGGCATGGGAGGGGTGGGGTGGTGTCATTTTGGCAATTTTAGAGTAAATTACAACATTCAGAACTTTATTTTTGCTAATTATTTTGCTGTAAGAAAAAAAGAGAAAAATTCCAAATTTAGTATTAACATTAACCTACAGCTGTTATGGTAATTTTGCTTTTATCGAAAGCATGGTTCAGGAGATGTCCCGGATACTAAAATGAGGCTCCTGATTTGGGGACAGCAACTTTCAGAAGCATGATTGCATTTACATGAAGAAACTAAGAAAACAACCTTTCCTATAGTAATCAATGCCCAAAATAATCATCACAGTCACATCTGAGGGATCAGTTTAGTTCAAGGTATCTTTTAAGACCAAGGATCTTCGCCTAATAAAAAAGAACGTATTAAGAGTACAAGCAAGATATAATGCAGTATTATCATGTTTTCTTATTAAATGCATTACAAAAAGAACTACTTAGCTTGCACAGGAACAAACTTTATTACTACATGGTGACTTTAACAGGAACAAACCAAAAGCATAATACTCTATTGCAGCCGTAAACTAAAATTATATACTTGAAAAAAACATGACTAAGAAATGTCTTGCAAAATGGTGCTTTTTTTTTTTAATTAAACCCAAAAATGGTTTCTTTTTATCTCAGTTTTGTATTGATCTTCTCCTAATTATAAACACTGAACTTTTAAAAAAATCTAATGATGACAGTAGGACATTTCAAGTAAGCATAAATCGAAAAATGTCAAGTAAAAATTTAGTCCTAGGAAAATTTATTGATTCTGCATCATACAGAAATAGACTATTACACCATCAGTTTGAATGTCAAGAAATTTGGATTGGTTTACTGAGGTAGTTGTAAATGAATATCTCAAGAAGTTTTTAGCGGAATAAAAAGTCCTGTCAACAGTAAGTCAATTGTGATATATGCATAACTTCACAGGAACAATAAATTTGCATAAAATCCTACATAAATAATTTTGATTATTAACAAATAAACTCAACTTTAATAATTATTGCTTATTTTTGTACAGCTCCCTGGGTGCTGAAACAGAATTCTATGTGTGCAGTTCACATTGTAGGTGCGCAGTCCAAGTATAATATTCAAAACACCTCAAAAACCGGATGCTACACGGTGTTTCCATTCTACTGCCATTTGGTCATCGTGATTCCATTCCACCCACTACACAAGGTAATTTTACTGCCCTTTGGCCTCTCTGTGGCTTAGACCTCTGTGGGCATTTCCCAGTGACATAAACTCCTCCATTTTCACAGACAATTTTAAATAATTGAAAAGCTCCATATGTTAGCTCCATTTTTTTCCCTAGTGCTACTAAACTATATATATTTTTTTTAAGGGAGAC
>VYZQ01054036.1:0-26747 GCA_013400655.1 Mystacornis crossleyi | reverse complement strand
AGTTAAAAAAAAAAATCAAGACAACTTACAAAAATTGATTTAGATAGCAGTGACACTCTGAAGAACTTATTTGCAAGTCTGTACCACGCATTTTGAGATAAAAACTGTTTAATGAAATGAAGGTGAGCACTGCTTGTTTGCTTTGTAACACCACTTCTGTGCATACATACCAACAAGCCAAAGCAAACACGCTGAGAGACGAGTGATCCCCCTTTAATATACGCCTTCACCCAGTGTTGGGTCCCAGTGGCTGTTGTCCTTTCACTTGCAGTCAAGCCTAAGTGCTTGGATTGTGGCTTCAGAGGCCAAAAACTATTCATTTTTTAAATTATGTAAGCCAGATAAAGCTGTCACTTTGAATCACAACTTATCAGGGGGGCGATATTTGGGTTTGCAGTATTGAAGATAGCTGTTGTGAGTTTTTGCATTCCTTTGTTCAACATGTTCAAGAAGAGAAATGTCTCTCTAGACTCTCATGCCTACTTTGAAGTGCACAGAGGCCCGTCGCCTTCCGCTCCCTGAGCTCCAGGGAGATGGGGTTCAGCATTCCCATGACACCCAGCTGCAGCCACGGAGGAGAAGGGGGCTCGCTTGGGGCCCAGCCTGCAGGAAGGCAGCTCTGCTTTCAAACACGCCGTGCTGCTCCTTCTCCTGCTTGTTTTTCAATTGCATGGTGAGGATGTTAATGAGTGTCTGAGCTATGGCAGGCAAGCCCAGGGCATTTCAAACGTGGAAGAACTTCACAGAGAAATAATCTGCATAAAATCTGAGACGCCATTATTAAGGAGGAAAAGAAAATGCAAGCAGAAAGCATCCTCTCTCGGCAGCCAAGAATGGCAAGAGAAGAACGGCCCTACAGAGAAAAATTTATTCATTTGATCCATTATTTATATAAAGTGTTCTTTGTAAACCTGATTTCCCATCACCCTGGATGACAGGAGGGGGAAGATAGGAAAAGAAGAGGTCCAACTTCATATCTCCAAGGGAAAGACAGCCTGTCTGGGCACCCTCTATCATGCAAGTATCCCAGAGGCTTTTGAGCCCTAGTACCATCCCTGCAGGTGGGCAGCGCCTCACCAAGCACCCCCACACTTAAGAGTCCTAGCTCTGGGCTTCTAAGCAGACATTTCCTTCCTTTTGAAGGTGGATTGGAGTCCTTGTTGTCCCAATGAAATTGCTTAAGCCACCAAGCAAACTCACTAAAAATAAAAGCATTTAATGTGGTGTTTTCACATGAACACACAGAAAGGCAACAGTCTGCAGCAGCATATATAAATAAGGACAAAGATTAAAAATACTTTGGAAACGATAGACTCTGGGAACAGTTAGCGGCTGCTCTGGGAAGAAGCATCCTTATGAGTCATTGCACAGGGCAGACAAACGAGACACATCCAAGCATGACTAAAACTCTCCCGCGCCTGAGAGACAGTGTGAATGCATTGGGACTGCAACCGCCAAGGTCCTAGGGGCTGAATCTGTCAGCCACCACCAGCATGGCGAGCCCAGCACCACAGACTAAAGCCCAGGGCACTGAACCCCTGCCCGGAACTGCCCTGGAAAGAGCACCCACCCCCTTGGCAGGTAAGGCACCTGACACATGCAGAAGGCCTGGCCAATGCCCCATAGGTAACTTTTCTTAGAGCTGAACAAATCTCAGCTGTGCCAGAAGCCAGACAGAGCCCCTGAGTTAGAGCCATCAGTAAGGGGGGACAGTGGAGAGTTACACTCCTCTCATCTATATGGGAGCAGCATATTTAGTTTTAGGAACGAGACTGCCTTGCCAAGCAGACAGCCATACAGAGAGAAATGAGATGCGCCAAGTAGGGACAATGGGGAGAGGAGGAGTGAACAAATGCTTCACCCAGCAATTGCCCCCAGTGCAAGTAAGAACAGGGATAGCAGAAGCAGACCCAGCTCTCCCCGTGCCGCCACTTGACCTCTGTCTGTGCCTCATCTCTGCTCAGAGGCAGAGCCGAGATTCCCAAGTCTCTGCTAACAGCAGGCTGCAGGGACAGGACAGAACTGCAGTCAGAAAAACACAGGGTGCCCTTTGGAGAAAAGCACGTAGACAGCTTCAGCCTCTGGAGGGAACGATTACAGACACATCCAAAAAGCACATACTACTACCACAGCAAATAGCCTCTGCCCTTCCTCACAGCATCATCATCAGTCTGGTCCCTGAAGAACCACAGCTTGCTTTTTGCTGTGACAGAGGCTCCTAACACCAGCAACTCCCAACTCACACATCTATAGTCCCACAACCCCCTACATTTTCAAGGCTCCAACTTGGGGTCAGACTGAGGACAGGCATGCCTGATAAAATATCAAAACCCACCCTTTGTACAGAGCAGCACAAAGATTTGTATCTTAAAAAACCCAAAATCACAATTAAAAAAAGGGACAAATTCCAGCTAAGCTGCAAAGGGCTCCAATGCCCTGTTCCGACAGCTCCAGCCAGTCAGACTGAACTCACTGCTCATATCCCAATACTCACACCTCCTGCCACCAGTTGTTTCAGAAAGCTGTCAAGAACAGGGCTCTAACTCCTGCTGGCTGCTGGTTCTTAAAGATTAGAAGACAAATATAATTGGATTCCAGAGATTATTTTCTTTGCTGAGAAGGGCTGAGAAGTGTTTAGACGGTCCTCTAGCTGATTAAATCTTTGTTTCGCAGTAGTGATCCTGTGTGCATCCTACCTCAGAGTGCTTGCAGACAGGTTTTTGGCAAGACTGGCTTACTGGAGCACTTTGGCTTAATGAGACCACTGACACTGGCCAGCTGTGATTGGGGTTTATCTCGTATCTAGAAGGTTTCATCTCATTTCTGCAGCTCAGACCAAAGAGCTGAACCTAGCTTCAGCCCTTTCCCCCAGTTTAATGACTGATCAGCCAGTTGCCTTATCAGCCATCCAGATATCTTGAGCCAAAGCCTTTCGCACCATATATGGCAGATCACAAATGATGCTGGAGCTCTCTCTCACCTCTCACACTCTTTTTCTGTTTCACACACAGCCACAAGACTCTGCCTGCTCCAGGCACCCTAACTTCCAAAGACTAGACTGTTCTGCCCCAGACAGCCTTTGCCAGTCTCCTGCTCTGCTCAGCTTAAGCCTCCCTAGGTGAACACAAAGCCAAGACACTCCTTGTTCAGAGCTGTGCCACTGAAACATGAAGGCAGTGAGCAAGGGCTGCCTCCAGCTCCAGCTGAAATAGAGGGATAAGTTTATTCGGGAAGCTGCTTTCCCCTGGCCCCACTTGAAAAGATGGCATCCAGAGCCTGTCCTTCCAGGCCCACCCCATGCTCTGTACCGTTTGTGCACTCCAGCCCTTTGGAAACAGTAGAGCAAAATGGAGCCAGGGAGAAGCAGAGAAGGGCATGGCTGCAGAGGAGGACTGGAGACAAGCTTAGATGTTAGGATGTGGGTAAAGGTTGCAGCCCATCATTCTCACTGCTAACAGGGGGGGAGGGAGCAAAAACAAGCCAATGTGTTAAAAACTCAGAGCAGAAAAGCAAAAAAATACAGCCCAGCAACATTACACAGAAAGCTGTGAGTGCACACAGGGCCCTGCAATGAACAGGGCTCTCCTTGTAAGCAAGCACTCCAGCTCTTCCCAGAGCCAGCAGGTCAGACATGCTGCACAAGTTTTGGTTAGATAGTGGTTTGCCCCATAGTAAATGAAATATAATTTATATACAGAAAGAAACAAATCCCTGCAATCCTTGCAAAGGTCCACTTTCAAGAGCGCTGCTGTGTTGGTGAGGGTTGCCGTGAGCCTGCAGCACTCCCCTCTCAGTGCAGCACATTTTCTATTCACAGCTTGTGAGGCTGGGCAGTCCCCACCCATGCGTTGGTGCGAGGCGATTCAGAGGGACGATGAATCCTTGGAAAGCAGGCGGGCTCGCATGCGTCTACAGGATTCCTGTAGCAGAGAATGAGAGCAACTGAACGCTTGAGACAGAATACCATGCAAGAAAAGGCTGACATTCTCCCCCTGAAAGGACCCTTCCCTGGTGTCGGCCTCCCACACCTTTTGCTAAAGCTCTAGATGAGGCAGTGAGCAGACAGGAACAAACACAGCTTGGGCTGCACCAACCTCTTGTCCCACTGCCACCCTGACAGGCTGTTAGCACCACCCTGAGCTGCCTGCGTCCCTCTGCTTCCTGCAACAGCCAGCCTTGCCAGCTCACAGGTGGAAGGGCTGTCAGACCCTTCAGGGTCTGGCTTCCAGCATGTCACCTGCCTGCAGCTCGGCACGGAGCAGACTGCTATGAGCTGGGGCACCACAGCTGCCACAGAGCCTTGAATGTCTGCTGTCACCTCGGCAGGTTTCAGCACACCAGCTTCCCCGTGGGAAGAGGAATGGGGGGGTAAGGGGAAGTGTCTCACCTGTTTCTGGCCTTCCAAAGACTTCAGCTTCGCCTGGGACATGTGAGCTGGAGAGCCACATTTCTGTAACTGGACAAGAGAGGGCAATAGGAGTAGAGAGCTGGTGAATGAACTGGCATCCACAGCCTTCCCTGGGAGCAGCCTGTACCACCAAAGAGCATCTATCACTCAAATGCACTCTTGATTTGTCTGGGCCATGGGACAGCCCTACTGCATACAGGCAGCAGGCTTTGTACAACCTGTGGAGGAGGATGAGAGAGAGCGAAGGGGACACGAGACAATGCCCCAGGGCAGGGCAAAGCCAGTGAGACAAGACTGGAGTAGAGGCCCAGTGCTGCCACCCCTGCTCTGATGCTGCCCTTGCCATCTGCTCTGTTCTCCTCAGAGCAGCTTCTCAGGACCTTATTTTATCATACAAAAGAAACTTGGAAACTTTCTCTTGGGCAGAGAACAGTTCCCCAAGGATCGCTGAAGTTGCTCTCAAACTCACCCCCCACACTTCTCCACCAGCAGCTTCAGTGGTGCTGGGAGCAGCTCTTACCAGTTGGACATTCTCTTTGCTGACCCGCACAGGCTCTGGTGTGGTATCCCTGCTCTTCCTCTCCAGGATAACTGGAGTTCCCAAAACTTTCCGCTGTTGTAAGAAGAAAGGGCTGTTGGCTAGTGCTTAGAGTGCAAAGTAAAAAAGAAAGGGAAGGAGCAGGATGCATTGCTGGTAAGCAGTTGGATGCTGGGAAAGAAAAAAAAGGAAGCCAAGCTGGGACAAAGACTGCAAAGCACAACCACCCAAAATACCACACCACTAGGCTGAGCCTGCCTGCTTGTAAAGAGTTTGGGAGCTGACCTGAGGCCTGGCCAGGAGCCCAGCCTGTCAGAAACAGGTACATACTGCTGTAGGGCAGTCCACAATGTGCTAAAACCCGTGCTAACATGCTAGACTACATGACCAGCTCCCTGTCAATCCTCATCTCATCTCAGGAAGCAATCAATTCTCCAGAAAGATGCACAGATCTTACAGCCATGTGTTTCAAGATAATTACACTTTATACATAAACACGGCTTATTGTCACTGTGCTGCCTTTTTTGCCCCAGTGGATCTGTGTTGCTTGGCAGGCAGTACTTTGAAGAATCCCTACCCTTTGAGGGTCTCATTCAAGGCAGGATAAGGCAGAAGCAGAAAGCATCATCAGAAACTCACAGCGGAGAGCAAGGGTCAGAGGCTGCTTTTACCTTAATGAGGCCGCTGAAGGAGCGCGAGCGGGTGCGTCGCGGTGCTGGGGATGTGGGCACATCGGAGCCAGGAGTCAGAGCTGTTGGATGCTTATTAAACTACAAGGAAACATGAGGGCAGTATGTTAGCACAGGTACACCCGTCCATTACTGCTGTGTGCTGCTCTACCTGCTGTCCCAGAACTCAGCTTCGCCCCCCAGAAAAGAGGAGCAGCTCAGAGCTGCAGGAGGAAGAAAGCCGAGGAAGGCCACATCTTCCACCCAGGACTACAGGGAGTTTGGGTGCAAAGCTGCTTTGTGCTAGCTACCAGATTAACCAAAGGCAGCAGATGCTGGGAGAAGAAAGAAGGCTGGGCAGCAGCTGGAGGCTGGCAGCCGCAACTGGTGCTGACCATATTGACCAGTCTGTCTGGTGCAGCAAGTTGTCTGAGACCAAGAGGAGACCAATTTGCCCACTCCCTGCAGGCAATGGGAAAAGAAGCTTTTCCCTTTCTGAGGGAGGAAGCTCAACAAGGCCATGATCAGGGCTGGGAAACTACTGGCTAGCAAGTCCCTAGCTTGAAAAACAGAGCTCAAAAGCACTGCTTGGTACAGCAACATCCAGGACACCTCCTCCTCCTGCCTTCTTACAGCTCTGCCCCTTACAGAGCCCAGAGCCCACTTTCCCCAGCCAGCCCAGGATTAGGAGCAGCTCTCAAGAAGGCCCTATCTTTAGCCCTGTGCCCAGGACTGTGCTGACAAATACCCCCAAGATACCTTTCCTCCCCACACTACCTGCCGGATAAGCTTTTTCTTCTTTGCAGAGTCAGGCATATTGTGGACATGGCGGAAGAGCTCCTTCAGTGCCTCCTCCGTGCGCTGCTGCGTCTCCTCCTGATGGCAAGAGTCCAGCCGGCTTCGCTTCTGAGACTTGAGGGGCTGCAGCTCCTTGGAGCCAGAAGACGTCAGCAAATCCAGGTCATCCTGGGAAAGCGGAGACAGCAGTTGCTTGCCATGCTTTAATCCCAAGGAGCCACCCATCTGAGCCAGGCTAGGAAGAGTCTTGTGAGCTGCCTCAACTCCAGTGAATGCACAGGGCTGTGTTTTCCCTACCCCTCTGCAGCAGCACTGCATCAGCAGGCCCTGTGCCAGGAAGAGGTGACAGCAATACAAAGGTGACCCCATTGCTTCTTCCCTCCCCTCCCAGATGCCAGCTGCAGAAGCCCTTCCAGGCTTGAGAAGGGTCAGTGCAGCTCCTTGCAACACATCTTCCCTCTTCTGCAGCTATATGAGGCAGGGAAGCATTTGCTGGCAAGACACAAATGTTGTCCCAGTGGCAGCAAGTAGCCTTTGTCTCAGCACTTCTGCCAAGCATCCTGGCCACGGCAGCAGGCAAGTCTGTCTGTTTGGAAGGCACAGCCCTGTGAAGGAGCAGGTGCTGCATGTACTGGGCACAGGGAGCAGGTTTGCTGCTAAACAGGGCCTCGTAGCTTTCCTTCCCTGTGCTTTTGACTAACAGATGCTACAACTCTGTCCAATTTCCCTAATGCAGCTGACTGCACTACCACACCATATGCTTCCCTTGCTCTTGCCCTCTGACACATCCCCTTCCATGACCTGGTTTGTTTTCAGCTTCTGTCACTCACAAAGATCCCCTCTTTGTGGGGATAGCATCACAGCCTCTGTCCTTTCACAGAGAGCAGGCGCTGCATTTGCTGGCCTTACCTTTGATGTGTGGGCTCTGGATCCCAGATAGTGCAGCCTGGCACACTCCCGGATGTACACTGGAGCCTGTGACAATGAGCAGAGAACAGGCCAAATATATGTTTAGCATCTTTGGCCTTGGGGCAACAATGGCTCCAGCAAGAGCTGCCTTTCAACCAGACCACACAAGCCACTTGTATCAAGACTAAGCCATTTTGGGCACACAAAGCCATGGAATTTCATGTCCCCAACACACTCCCTGTTCACAGTATCCTTTACATGCAGACATTCAGCACAAGTGGAACTCAGAGTAGGAAAAAGTTCCTGTGGAACCCTGCTCTAAGTAATTCCCCCAGCTCTGAGTTGGCCAAACCAGGGCCTGACAAAGAAGGTAGAAGGGGAACTCTCCATGAGAGGACTGCAGCAAACAGATGCCTCCAGTGACCAGGAAGATCCTAAGAAGTCAAGAGACTGCCTGTTGTAGAAACATTTCCTTGCAGGAACCTGCTGAAAGCCCCGCACTCCTGACTGTCCTACCACAGCACCCTGCTCAGAGCTGGAGAGTGCCTGTAACAGCAGTGGGCTGATGACCATTTGCAGAGAAGTTCACAACAAAACAACCCCCTGCATCAAGTATTCTGCTCTTGGCAGCACTCAGGACAAATCAGGCAGGACAAATCCTTTCCATTTCCTTATCCTGCCAGAACCTGAGTGCAGCCTGGTGTGTACCTGCCCGCGGGAGCCAGGTTTCCTGCGGGGCAGCAGGTGCTGGTGTCCAGCAGAGGGGAGTGTTACACTGCACCGTGCTGCCGACCTGCCCTGGCAAAGCCACGTCCAGGGCTGCCTGCCCAGCAAAGACCTCCTCCCTAGTCACTAAAGGAACAGTTTCTTGTAGAAATTCTCCTTTTCCTACCGCAGAAGAGAGCCCACAGATACACTCAACACGTGGAATCTGTCTGGACAAGGGGCATTCAGTCTCCTGGTGACGGAAACAGGAGAGCAAGATCCCAAAGCACACTTACCTTGAAGAGCTTCTGAGAATGTTTGATCATGAAGGTCACTCCATTGTTTAGCTTTGTGATATTTTCCTGAAGGTCATTTGCTGTCACCTGGCAAGGGGACACAGCCAAAGGCGCATCCATTAGAAGGGAAGGAGGAGGGTCTCTTCTGGGACACAGACACACACAGTGCCACAGCAGGAGACCTACTCTGAGGTGACGGGCAGGCAGGGCTCACAGCACGCCAGCAAGCAGAGCTCACAGAGCCAAAGTTGCTCTGAGAGGAGAATCAGATAACTCTGTGGCTAAACAGTTCACCAGCAGCTCAAGAAACCTTGCAGAGATATCTGCTAGGTTCTTCTGAAGCTGACATTCTAAGAAGAAGCATGACTGTGCTGTGCTTTCAATTTTACTGAAAAAGAAGATGCATAAGTTGCAAATGAGACCCATGGCAGGTCTGGGCTGAACACTGCGACTCAGTCCTGCCAGGAGGCTCCCACCTCTCCATCACAGCCTCCAATCCTCCCATCACTGTGTCAGTATTTAACCTTCTCATCTTGGTTTTTCCCCTGCCAAGCCTTTGCTTTTTACCTTGCAATATCCCACCCACAGACACTGAGGCAATGCTCACATTTCTGGGCCATAGGATGTGGGGTGCAAACATGAGGGCAAGATTGTGGGCAGACATCTTGTTCTTGTCCTGCTTCTTGGCAGTCTGGTAGAGCAAGTCCAGCAGCAGTTTGAGCAGACTGCGGTTGGGAGCGGGAAGGATCAAAAACAGCAGCTGGAGGGCTTCAATTTGGCGCTCTTTGTCTGGAGTGCTGGTCTTATTCCCCTTCTCATCAAACAGCGTCAAGTCTGCCAAATCACAAGGCAAAACATGAAGGACACACATTACCTTCCCTCAGAGCAGTCTGCTGCAACTGCTTAGCCTTCCCTCTTCGTATGCAGATCTACAAACCCCTGCATAGTTCTTGGCCCTCCATCTCTATTCCCCCCAGCTCCCAAGCTCCCCACTTGATGTGTTAATCTATGCTACTCCTCCCACAGAACAACAGAGCTGCTAAGAGCTGTGACGACTTGAAGGCAAGATGGAGGAAGTTCACATAAGGTAGTTCAATAACAGTTATTAAATACACAGAAACCACAGCTTGCTCAGAACCCTGGACATAAAACAGGTAGAGACCCAGGTTATCACTGTGGGTTTTACCCCTGTGGTATCTGAGAGAAGAACGGTCTAGACAGACTTGGTCTGATTAGTAAAGATTTTCAGCACCAGTCTTTCCATCACCAGGCTGAGATTGCAGGAAGATTTCTTCTTACCCTGCCTTTAAGGAATACACTTCACAGCCTAGTGGGCTTTCTAGGAGGCCAATTCCAGTACTTCTGCCCATCACTGCCTCTTGCTGCCCACTCACCTGCAATTTTGAGGTGGGCATGGAAGTGCTTATGTGTCAGCAGCGGCTCTGGTAGTTCACCCAGGAACATTTTAAGTAGGGTGGCCACATCATTGGAATGAAACTCCCCAGAGTCCAGGTCAATATCTGTACCACTGTTCAGAGCATCCTTTAGGATCTGTTGCCTGATGCTGTTGCCTGGCACTCGAAACAAGCCTTCTGCTCTTAGATCTGCTCGGCAGAGGGGAGAAAAAAGAGCACTGAGTAATCAGAGACTGATTCCCAACTTCTTACTAAAGCAGTTCCCTCCTCTTCCCAGCGTTTGACAGCAAACCTGAGTGAACTGCTTCAAGATGGCTCCCATCAGTAGAAAAAGTCCTTGTATGAAGGGAAACAGACCAACATATCTCCTAGACAATTCTGGGGAACCGTTGCCCAGTGCAGTCCCAAACTCCTGCTGCTGAAGAGCTCAGAGCTTGTCATTCTGTCTGCACCAGAGACCTGAGGTGGACCAGACAGATAGCCATTGGCAGCAAACAGAGCCACTTACTTTTGTGCAGATACTCGATTAGCTGGGAAACCTGTGCAATGCCCTCTTCTGTCAGCGGTGAGCCAAACACCACCCCTTTCTCTGCAGAACAGAAGACAACATGTTCAGGCAGCTCAGAAGCCAACAGCCACAGAAATCAGTGCTCCCCAAAGAACAGGATTTCAACATGCAAAGATCAGTGCCCCAAAATGTTAAGGGTGAAGGTCACAAGGGCCCTCACAGATGTGAGATATCACAAACACTCCAAAGCAGGTCACTCCATCTCACCATGCTGTACTCACATGGGCTTCATCATCCTGCTTCTTACCTTAGTTTAATTACAGGTTTTAACAGCTAAAGCAAATATTCTCTAGTCCTTGAAGAAAAAAACAACACCAGAACAGATGCTTCAGTTTTATATGGTATAGAATCTGCAAGCCTAGACCTTATGAAACGAGCAAAGTGGGAAGGGCAGATGTAAGAGCCTGGACAGCCCTGGTACCTGCCACATTGTCACACTCCACACCGTGGAAGAAACGTTCAGATTAAAGCTCACTATGACTCAGCGTGAAGTGGAGCAGAAAGAAGAGGTGCAGCTATGAGTTTATGGGAGAAGAAAATAAGCACTACTGGGTAGAGCAGACATAATCTGACTGGCTCACACTAGCTTCCTTTTCAGGCATGGGTAAAATATGGAATTTCCTCATCCCAGTGAATCTCTCTTCCATGTTAGCTGCCCCCGTCTGAGTAAAGTATGAAAGATGAACAAGGTAGAAGGAGAGTAGCAAAGCAATGAGCTGGGCTCCTCCCACTCTTGGAGTCTGCTCCCAGCTCATGGGGTTGAGACTGGGCATGAGCTAACTCCTGTAAATAACACAGGCTATAGTCCCAAAAGATGGAAGCAACTGAGCTGAAAGGAAGGAGATCCCTGCAGGGAAGGAAACATTAGATGAGAAGTCCATTTAACTGAAGGGCATTTGTCGAACCAATGTAGAATACTCTTCTTGTCCAGAGAGGGACTTCCCAGTTGAGTGATTATCCAGCAGGACAGTGTTTTCTAATGAACGCAGCCTCACTAGTGAATGGATTTTTCTGTCACACACACAGAGCCAGTATGATCTGTCCCTCAGAAAGTGGAGACAACTCCCAGAGACTTCACTGGCAGCAACCAGAACTCTGGGCACCACACTTCTTCCCACAGATGCATATAGGTTTGGCTGGAGACAAGATACTGCATAGACTGTACCACAACATGCCGACTGGGACTGAGAACTGGGGCAAAGTACAGAGCTGGTTTGTCCTGCCCTTGTACTTAGGCTTCAAGGAGACAGCAGATGTAAGAAAAGAATATTCCTCCCTTCTCCATGACCAGACTGCCAGGAACATGGGTCACTTCTGAGGGCAGGCTGGACATTGGCACCATTTGCACCGAAGGTTTCTCACCTTCCTGCTACAGCTGATAGCCCAGCAATCCAAGCAGTGCATTGGCTGGTCTGATAAAAGTTATCTCCCCCACAAGCTTTCTCTTGCCTTTTTTTTTTTTTCTTCCCTCACATCTCATTTTGGTTTTACTATCTTTTGGTCTGTTGTACTACAGATCTTACTGCTCTGTGGTGTTGATGCTCACAGCATGTGGGAGAGACCTGGTTAACCCTATGCACTTCTCTAGCAGCCTTCCTGAGTAACTAAATTTATTCCGCCTGAAGAATGTTCTGCTTTCTTCCAAGACTTCTGAAATACATGGTAAGCCACCAGGAACTCCAGCCTCCTGTTAAATCAAGAACTTTGTGACCTCACTCTGATAAAGCGCATGCTTCAGTCTTGCAAGAGAAAGGAGAGGAATGTGAGCTCTTGATCGAAAGATCTGAAAGATTTGAGTGCAAAGGGAGAGGATGATCGGCAAAGGATTCTTGTCCTTGAAGAAAACTAAACTCATTAGACATTCAGCAGATAGAATCAATAGTGGCCAGGAATAGAAGAGGAAAATACATCTTCTTGAGACATGCAGGGCCTGACAAATTCAATTTAGTTTTGAAGTCAGAAGCTGGTATCTGAATGAGAATTGCTTCTCAAAGAAACTTGAAAGATGTGTCTGGAGAATGGATGCTGCATTACAAAGGCTTAGATGTAATTGTATGATTGCTTCTGAAACTAAGCAGCAGCATGAGATTGAGTTTCTTGATTCTCAAAGAAGTTGTAAGTATTTGCAGTTTGAGCAGTTCTGAGCTCTATGGTCCTTGGCCTCTGGCTTTGAAGAAATAAAACTTGTTTGTTCTAGCTGGTCTATAACAAGAAGAAAAACAAATGATAGCTCCAAGATGAAACACACAGTACATGAAACTGATTTTCTCTGTAGGCGCAAGCTTCTTTTTCTCAGAGTTTGGCCAAGGAGTTCACAGACAGTGCCTGTCAGTGCTGGGAGACACTGCCATTGCAGCCTGGGAGTGCAGCCAGCAGACTTGGAAACATCTGCTAGCTGTAGTGACACATGGCCATGGAGACATCTGAATGGAGAAAGGCAGAGCTCTTGGGGAAGAGAGTTAGCATGAGACGTCAGGTCTGATAGGAGCAGTGCTCCAGCAGAGTACACATAATTTAATAAAAAAATTGAGCTAGAGAAGGCTCACCAGCCCCTGCTGGAAGGTTTTGACATGAACATGGGGGTTTCTATACACACTAAGGAAACACTTTCAGTTTGGTTACTCACCTCTGTTTGTCAAGTGGCAAGTGCTTGAATTTAAGGTGTCCTGCTACTCTCTGGGAAGAGGCAGGAGCAGTAACAGGTATGAGCACAGTCTAACTGCAGTTTAGGGGCAGCACAAAGACCTGTTATTATGGAGCAGCAAACTAAGTCAAGGCAATATTAAGTAATTCTTATCTAAGGATGCTAAGAGACTTGATTTGCAGTCCTATTTTCCTAGGGCGAGTGTATGTACCAGGGTTCTTGCCGGGTGAGACAGAAGTGGAGGGCTGAAGCCAGCACCAGAAAATTCTGCCTGATCAGTGGGGCTGCAGAACTTGTCCTTACGAAACACAGTGGAGGAATAGGCTTGGTAGAATCAGAAACACTTAGAGAAATTATATAATGAAGAGAGAAAAAAGCCATAGTCAAGCTATGCCATAACAGTAGTTCCCTTCTCTGAGATACTCACAATAGCAGAACTGCTCAAAGGAAGGGGAAGACTAATCAGAAGTGTTCACCCTCAGGCTGCCAACATCTGAAGGCAGCTCACAGCTTCTCTGCCAGCAGCCAGCCAGTCTAAGCTGGGAAACCAGAGCTGAAGAGGAATGTGAGGGGCCCAGATGGAGGCTGCTTCTGTCTAGATGAGTGAGAAGGTTTAATTGAACTTATCAGGAGAACCAGGCTCCCCTTGAGTGTGGGCAAAGGTGGGAGAAGACTCACACACACCTAGAACACCCTTTTAGTGTCAACAAAACAGAGTGGCAAATGCCAGCCATTGAAGATGAAAGGATATGAACACAACCACACTCAAAAGAAGAATTCTGAGAAAGGCCTGGGACTAATGTTTCACAACCAAGACAATTGAATTTGAAAGAAGATAAGCATAGTCAGTTTAGAAGAAGAAAACTACTGTGGAATGCTTGTCTAAGAGAGATGTGTCACCTCCCAGAGTTGAAACTGGGCTTCATCAGTCAGTCTGCAGAGCTTTGTCACTGACACTGGATTGGGATGTTGATCAGAGCAGCACTGGCACTTGGATGGAAGATGTTCATAGATTTCTGAGCTGCACAGTGGGCAGCTGACCCACTGAAGCCAACCTGACATACACCACAGCAATAATCCCAGAAGAAGAGTATTCTCAAAGTGTAGGGCATTTCCGGGATCAATTTCCTGGCCTGTTTTGCTTCTCTCTAGAAGTGGTATTCCCAGAGACTACAAAACCATAGTATTAAGCATTCCACACAAGCTCAAAACTATGGGCTAAAAGTTTTGTAAACTAAGTGTAATAAATGATGACAGCACCACTCCAAAAGTGGGCACCAGATTTCATGCCATCCATACTCACCCTTGCGCTTCAGAGACATCAGAGAACGAAAAAATCCAGAGGCTGTGCTGTTTGCCCCAGGCAGCTTTGGGTCCTCCTCTCCCATTAACTGGGCCAGCTCTGCACCCGGCAAATCAATGAGCCTGGTAATGTTGCTGACAACCAGCTCCGTGAAGACCTCCGGTTTTTCATGGCGCAGCTTTTCCACAAAGAAGTCAGGATTGAAGATGATCGGCTGGCTACGAAGGGAGGAGTCATTGCAGATGACAAAATTGCAGATGGCATCACTAAAAAAAGGGAAAGAGGAAAAAAAAATACTCGAACTCCTCATCACGTTGGTTTTTACAGCCAGCTGGTCTGCCCTGAAGGAGACATCTGCTGACACAGGAGCTACCAGTCTACACCAACAGCACTGTCTGACTTCGGTGAGTGTTCAGCACAGCAGTTACATTTCCTTAAGAAGCAAAATCATTTCTGGACTGTTTGTACAACACAGCCTGAGACTAGCACTCCATACCGTGATGGTGACATAGGCAACACATGGCAACACCCAATGAAAACTTTCACTCCATCTACCTCTCTACTACTTGTTTCACTATTTACATCCTACCAGCTCTGGCAGAGATGACACCCAGTACTTTACATTAACCTATTGCTTTTAAGTTATAAATAAGTCTGGTATTATCTCCCTTCATCCCCAGAAATTCACGCCCAGTGGTCCATAAGTCTGAAAAACAATCTAAATTTTTTCATGGCCAGCTTACACTCATCAGTTCCCATTGCCATTCTATCATACCTACCTTTCTATCAATTTCTAACAAACTTCTAACAAATTACTAACAAATAAAATAGTTCCCATGTCCTGGGACTTTGTTTTTAAGGTCATAAATGTGCAATAACACTGAACCCTCAGTTTTGCTGTGGGTGTGGTCAAATGCTCCCAGGAGACATGCTGCCAACCCTTTGGTTACTGGTCTCTGCCAGCTCTGCACTCTGAGTCTGGAGCAAGTCAGAACTCATTGTCACGAGCCATGCAAGATCAGTCCTTGAGGAACCTCTACTAACTTTTCACCTGATCATCCCTTTTCAGCTCATCCAGTTCTTACCTCTCTTTCATCTCTTCATGACCTTTATCTGACCTCGCTATTCTCTACTGACACACACTTTCTTCATTTCTTAGCTTCTCATGTGGCATGGGAAAAGGGATGTACCTGAGCCACTGCTCTGCTAAGGGTTATCTAGAACAGGTACTTAACCTTACCAGAGGATAGGTACATTTATCATGTTGAAAATCAAATCAAGGAGTTATCAAAGAGATATCTCATGTAAATCAGCACTCTTAATGCTCATACTTAATTTTTATCCCAATTTCCATCTACCTCTAGGTCTTCCATTACCATCTTTCCACCACTGTTTCAAACATTTTCATGTTTCTGAAGTCAAGCCCACAGGCTAGAGTTGCCTAGCTTGCTTCTCCTGCCACTCTTTTACTTAAAGCTGAGGATCAGTGTCATTATTCTCCAGTCACGAGCTACTGTCCTGATTTCATACTCAGCTATGAAGTGATAGCCTGGCTTTGGAAATGGGTGTGCCAGTTCTTCCAGGGCTCTGGGAAGAGGATGCCTACCCACTCAGCTTGCACACACTGCATATTTTCACCCCGTGACATTCCTCAATCCTTCAATCACTCTTGGGCTCTTATATAATACTCTCCTTTCCACTCTTTCTACATCCGTCCTCAGCTGTGAGCTCTCACTGCACACCATTTTCCAGGAGCAGCTGCCAAGTGCACAGTTAATAGGGATGCTGAGCTTACATACCAGGGATCACGTCAGTCCCTTAGATGCGGTGTAGCACCTGGGGGGTCACAAGCGCTCTGCTGAACACCCCCAAGCCCATAAAGGCTTTCCCACAGAAGGCTGGAGCACCTTGATCTTCCTGTCCTCACTGCTGACGGGTGGAGGCCATACCACTACGTTCGGACCATGCTGGGCATCCCAGCTCACTGCTCAGCACAGCTGCCACCAAAAGCGTTTGCAGCCCACTGAATCTCACATCCATTGGCTCAAGCAACAGAACCCTTCACTACTAATTCAGAGACCTCAGCAATTCCCTGCTCTGATGTAAACTGACAGTAGCTCACGACAGGAGGACATCAAAGCACATATTGGCAAGTCACCTGAACTCCAGCCCACCTCCGCACATTATCTGTGAACCCAACAGTTTTCTGAGCTACTGCTGTATGCTTTTGACCTGAAAGACTATCTCCAGGATTTCCAGGATGCGTGATCAGAATAAGAGAACAGAAGCTGGGACTCAGGCTCCACAAGAAGAAAGATACTTGCTGAAACAAGAGGAAACGAGGCTCTCAGCAACTCTTGTATCGTGAGAATCCATACCAAACCACCTCCCCTTGCCACTGCTCTCCACAGATGCCAAAGACGCCTTCAAGAGGATGGAGAGGAAGAAGGTCTGCAAGGCAGACTGCAAGGCAATCTGCCAGGTCATCTAAAATTTTAGAAAGCTCTTAAAGGCTCCCAGCTGCCTGGCTCAGTGGCCTAGCAAGCACACTGCCGACTCCAAATGGGGGCCATATTTTGCTGAGCACCTCCCAGCCTGTTTTTCAGCAGTTCATTATCTGCAATAAATCAAGACCAAAATGCAACAATTCGGTATCAACTGCCAAAAAGCAACTGCCAATTGATCTGATCATATTCGCATTTCATTGCATAGGGCTACAATGCACAAACAAGTGCCAGCTCTGCCCATAATGTGGAGCAAGCCCTTTGCCTGAAACCCATGACAACTCATTCTGTGGCAATACAGATCCTGAGAAGGGTTAATAGCAAGTGTATAGGCCCAGTGACCCTGCCTGCAATGATCCGTGCACTGTTATTCACTCACTAGCAGTTTTGTTTCCCCACAGAGAAGATATGCAAATACTTTGCAGCAGTTACATCAAGCATCACAGATTATCTCTTCCCTCTGACAATTAGATATCTAGATTCACAGAGAGAAAATTAAACAATTTTGTCAACTAGCACTGACTGATACGACTTCTCTGCACAGCCTGTGTTACAAGTTGCACAAACTCTAACAATATTTAATGCAAAAATAAATAGAAAAAAAGTAAATTTCTTACATGAGTGCTGAGAGCTTTTGAAGAGGCATTAGGAAGCAGAGACAGGGAAAAGAACTTGCTCCTTGTTTCCAGCCAACAAAAGAAACCTGCCTGTCCCAGCACAGCCTATGCAAATTCCACGCATGCTACGAGACACAAGGGTGCATTATTGGGTCTGAAAGGCCTCCTTGGCACACACTGGGCATCAGCCTTCACACAGGGACAAAACAGAAAAGAAAAGCTGGACAAATTGATTCATGTCTCTTGCCAAAGGGTGTGTAGCTGGAGTTTAACTGCAAATAATTCCTACATAGAAACCAGGGTTTTGAATTAGGACCAGCGTGGTATTAAGTGCTTTCCACCTGTATCCAAGAGGAATCCATAAAATAGTTCCAAGTCTACCCTGTGTTTACCATGAGTAAAGCCATGCAAACACATTCCCAACAGCATCCAAGCACAACCGATGTTACGGCACTGGCAGGGCAATAGCCAAGTCCCTTAACTGCACAACCCCCTGCCCAGAAACCTGGCTAGAAACACTCTCTGCACCTGCCTTTCACACTTTCAGATCCTTTCAAAGACAAAGCACGTAGATCGGCCCCTCAGAGCTGGAAACAGCACCTGGCCATTGCTCTTTGCTACCATTACTGTGCCACCATGTGCCCTTCATCCACTTCAGGATTCCCGTTCCATGTTTCTCTGGATTCCCATCCAGTTTCCCTGCCTGCTGCAGCTGGGACCAGCCTTGTATACGCTTATTGTGATATGGCACTTCAATGAGCTACTTAATTTTGAAAGGTCACTTTATTAGCAGCTCTTCCTTGCACAGAAAATTTGCCTTTGTATCATTATTGCTAATCAAAATGGAAATGTGAAGCAAACCCCTATTTCTGAAAAAAGATAAAGCCCCCACTGGCTTTACACACAATAACCCTGCCAATCCTCACTGCTGCACACACCATAACCCTCAGAAAGAGCCGTGTGCCCCATCTGCTGTTTTCATGTTAAAAAAGAGAGATGGATGTACTCTACCTACACTCACAGTTTACATAACAGCACAAAGGGGAGGCAAACATGTATTCATGGAGTTTATTGCCTTTTTTTTTTGCCTTGCTTGCAATTACAGAGTTATATTTTCTATATGCTGTGATCTCAGATTGCTTTACAACATGTCTAAAGACAATAAAATAAAGGAATAAATAGCTTCCTCTCCAGTCTCATGAATATAATCAAACCCCAATGAATAATAAAACCTTGTTCTAATAGGGTTGTGATTAAGACAGCAGATGAAAAAAAAATGGGTCCTATATTGTGCTGAGATTCTTGCCATTCTTTTATCTTTCAGAAGCGAAGCCTGTGATCCCAGCCAAGTCACAAAGAAAGCTGTCTGTCACACACAACGTTTTCGCTTCAGGCATGACAGCCCCATCATTTCATGGGGAGTGGATGGTGCAGGAGGTCAAAATCATGATGGATCAATTAATCCCTAAGGTAACTAGATCCAGGCCAGGGAAATGCCTTGGAAACTAGGACAAAAATGAGATTTAACTGCCAAAACCTGGTGATCAAACCTGTGGTGCAAGAGCTGTGCAAGCAGGCAGATTAGCTCACGTGGCAACAAGCTTGCATTTGGATAGGTGAGATGGATCTGGTTTGGTGGCTTTCAAAGATTTGATATTGTTCTAAGTCCACACATGTGACAGAAGAAGGGTTCAAGAAACATGAAATAGAGCATAAGGAGAACAGAAGACACGAAAGAAAGTAAAGGAGGAGTTACCTTTGGGGCAAGGCATCAGCTGTGTTTGTCTAGCTGGGAAAGTGGATATACTGAAAGCTAAAGATTTCAGAGTAGTCTGATGTGTCTAATTCAGTGGGCAAAATCCATCTCCAGTGCAATTTTGCACACTTTGTATGTCATCGCTAAGGCCCTAACGCTTCAGACACACCACAGTAGACAAGTTTTACCATATAGGAACAAAGGATTAAAGAGCTTTGGGAAACAGGGCAGATAATAGAATAAAATCTCCCTCTATAATAACAAAATCTTTAGATTATAAGAAAGAGCCAGGCTGCTACCAAATACTACGAGCAGGGTGATAAGCAGGCAGTGCTGACGAACACAAAACATGAACAATTCTCTGCCTGGCTAAGCACAAAGGGACATGGGACAGATGCGCACAGGCTCAGATTTCTCCAGGGAGGGAGAAGTAGCATTGTTTCCTATGTTGTGCCAGAGTAAGGAATCAATTAACGAGGATGTCTGAAGACAGTATTTCCAGAGCCAGATAGGAGCCATCCCAGATTTTGCAAAGAGATGAAAGAACCCTAGTGGAATTATATGGAATCATTTTAAGTACAAACAGACTAGAAGACAAATTATGTCCTAGATTAAAAAAAGAATTAAAAAATAAAAGTAGTCTAATGGGAATGGGCTGCAGAGACACTACAAGTGACTTCACAGTTAAAGTTGCTTTGAGGGCTGTACTTCAGACTGACATTCTTGNAGGGTGATAAGCAGGCAGTGCTGACGAACACAAAACATGAACAATTCTCTGCCTGGCTAAGCACAAAGGGACATGGGACAGATGCGCACAGGCTCAGATTTCTCCAGGGAGGGAGAAGTAGCATTGTTTCCTATGTTGTGCCAGAGTAAGGAATCAATTAACGAGGATGTCTGAAGACAGTATTTCCAGAGCCAGATAGGAGCCATCCCAGATTTTGCAAAGAGATGAAAGAACCCTAGTGGAATTATATGGAATCATTTTAAGTACAAACAGACTAGAAGACAAATTATGTCCTAGATTAAAAAAAGAATTAAAAAATAAAAGTAGTCTAATGGGAATGGGCTGCAGAGACACTACAAGTGACTTCACAGTTAAAGTTGCTTTGAGGGCTGTACTTCAGACTGACATTCTTGTAAGATGGTGTAACAAAGATCACATTCAGGCCTCAGACTCGGCACCCTAACTCTTCATAGGATGACTGATTTGCCTCTGAAAAATGTCAAGAAAAACACGCAGTAACTTTTGCCCAGGGTTATACTCATAAGGTCTTCAGAGGCAGAGTTCTTTTGTGATGAGTACACAGTGCACGGCACAGTGAGTGCCAAGCAATCCCTGCCTACTGTCTCTAGCCTCGACACAAGTAAGCCTTATGAGATAACACTGCCTTTTTAATTTTTGCTTTGCTTTCTTCACATTTAAATAGCTTACACAGAGTGATTCAGCCTTTTGGCTATGAGAACCAGGTAATATACAATTTAAACAGCAAGGAGCTGGCTAAGAAAGCTGCTGTTATGTGATGGTAGCCTGTGCTCAACAACCTGGAACTAATGCAGCTCCTGGCCACCTTTTGGAAATCGGTATATTGGTTATCCATGTCACTGCTATCACCTGTGAATGCAAATTCTGTGTCAGTAAAGGACTCAGAGTAGATCTTGGCAACACTGGCTACACATCTGTGATGAGAACCTGAAGGAGATGGACCTATCTGAAAAGATAAAAGGATTGGGAGGGGTGGGGGCCCGTGCTTTGGAAGAAAATGAAAATGCAATATATTACCAATGTCAAAGAAAACAGCAGTAGCAAGACAGCTTGATATATGTGAAACATCAAGAAATTTGCATTTCAGCATGAAATTTCTCAAGTTTGACCTGAGTGAATTCTTTGTGATATTTTTAATAATAGCCACTGGAATATTTTAAAGTCAATCAAGCAGTACTTCAATCAGCCATCACAACATCAGAGCCAGATGCCTTCTAGTGCTAGGAGGGAAAGAACCAAGGGGTGCCTTAGAGAGGAACTGCATGTTCACTGCGTTGCTCCTCATCAAGTCTCCTTCCCAGTGCCAGCACCACAGGTCTGGATGCTCCCACGCTCTGTGATGGTTCAGCCGACTACCCGAGACCATGTAAAAAATGCAGAAAGGCAGCTACCACCAGAAAACCAGTAATTTTACATTAAACATCTGCAAGCTCGTATGTTTGCCTTAAGATCAGATTAACACAGTCAAACAGTTTTAAATAGGAATGCTGCTCTGGTTCTCATGACTGTCAATGCATTTGTGTCTCTATTTTAATATAAACTCCTGCCAGGAGCAGCAATAGAAGAAGAGCCTTAGATCCAATCCCGATTTCACTGAAACCAGCACCAAAACTGAATCTTTTTTAGATGGCAGCAGCTGCCTCTTCTCGTTACTGATCTGCTCACTTTTATCACTGTGGCACTGGGAACCTCGGTCACAGCTGGGGACTCCGCTGTGCTCTGTGCTGTACAAACAGAACAAAGGCAATACCCTGTCTTTAGAGGGCTGATAGCTAAATCTGAAATGAATGCTGGAGGGACAGAAAACAGAAGGAATCCCAAGAGAAGAGGCAGCACTATCAGTCAGCATGACTGCTATAACTGAACTCTGCCAGCTTTTCTGTAGACACTATTAAAAAGGAGGGCGAGGAAGGACGGGAAAAATAATCAGGTCACACTGCAGACATTTAGAAGAAATCCAGCTTCTGTGCGAGGGGTGACATGGGACTGAGCACAAAGGAGCTGGTTTGAAAGCTATCAGGCAGGGACGGCTGGGACATGGGGCTGAGGAGGCAAGAGCTGAGCTCTCCACACTGGCTGGGAGCTGCTGGTGAGGCAGACAACAAGCCAGCAGTGCCAGGGAGCTGGAGAAGCTTGGCAGTGCCACAGGGCACTGGGTGGCATATCCAGACCCTCACTGCAGGGTGGGATGCAGCCCAAGGGAGCCCCACAGCCATTTCCCACCAACCATGTGTCTGGCGTATCACCAGTGTGCCAGTGGGTACTTTCCAGTTGCCAACAATGATAGCATTCCCTTGCTCTTCTCCTTTTAAAACGTCTTTATCCTCTTTATTTCCCCATGTTGAGTGTGCTGGAAGTCAGTAAGAGGCATGGCCCAGTCCTACCTATACATCCTTGGCCTCTAGCACTCCAAAACTGCTGCATGCACCTCTGACTGTCACCCTTACTCTTAAAGATAAGAGCCCTAGGGCATCCTTCAGAGGCAGGATGAAATGGAGCTCAGAGACCAGCAAAGAAACACCATTAAGATGCTTCTCAGTCCAGTAGCTCCAAGCTACTGTCCAGGTCAGAGCAGAACTACCATCTATAGACAGCAACCCATAACAATCAGGTTTACTTCTGACATGAAAAACCAAGCAATTACACAAAAACAACACAGCCAAGTTAACAAGCTATTGTAGCAACCAGTCTGGGAACTCAGAGCAACCCAGCAAGGCAGGACGGATGTTTTCCTCCAGCCCTCCCACAGCATGATACCCAAAATTGTTAGCACCAGCTGGTGCCCAGAACACATCTAGGAATCCCATCCCACCATCAATTGCCAGACTGGTGCTTGAGCAAAGCACCACAATTTGAGTACAGCGTGCTGCAGCACTCACAGGTTTGCTTGACTGCAGTTGCTTTTTCTGGACTGAGAGGATACTGAAACCTGAGTAAGAACCTGTTGCAGTGGGGTGACTGCAACCTACCCTGGGAGACAGCCTTGGTGCGTGGAAGAATCAAGGAGACGATATTTGATAGATGTTTTCAGATTTTATTCCCCCTTGCCGCACATGGCCGGAGCCCAGTAGGGACTCCGACAGCGACCTGCCCCCAGAACAGGTCTGGAACAACCCCCCCCGGGGTCCCGTGAACACTCCCTTAAGTACAGGATTCCCGCGGGCTACATTCAAACTGACCAATAGGGGACAGGATTTGGGGTACACATGACCAGGGGGACAGACAGTGAGAAACCCCGTGCCCCAAGCATCCACTCATGCCCATCCCCCCCACGGGGGGCACCTCTTCACGAACCCATAGCCAGCTCCCCACTGTACTGTTGGTGAGGTTTTGTAGTCACAGCCTGGCAAATACAGAGGATGAAGGTAGCCAGGAATCACAGCTCTTGGTTTTGTTCACCACACTTCTGTAATTCCACAACGCTCCAGAGGTGCAGTGAACAAGCTGCATCCTTGCATCTGTGTTTTGTATCGCGGTGGTGTTTGCAAAGGATGACAGCATATCAAATCCCTCCTCATCAGCAATCCTCTGCAGACACCACTGAGTATGTCAGAGGCCACATCCCTTGTTCCAGATGTGTAAACTCTTACAAGCTGGAATTGTGATGAGGAACACCTGGATGCATGCCAGCATTTAAATAAGCTGGTGACATCTGGTCAGGGCTGCTGAGGCACACAGATAAACAGGCTGGGCCCGCCACAGAGCAGCACAGCGTGTGGTGCCAGAGAGACAGAGATGCACAAAGCAGCCCAATTAACTCACCAAACTGAGCAGTGTGGGGCCTAGGGCTTTTGAAGGGTATCTGGGCAGGCTAGAATGTCAAAAACTGGAATACTGTACACAGATAGCAGAATTCATATGACAATAACCTATAGTGTCACTTAATGCAACTCTGGTGAGATACAGCTTCTCTTCCCATCCCGCCTGACAGTTCATCTCTGTCTGGATCAACTCTGTTTCACTGTAGAGCCCAGGGAACTCTGATATATTTATACACTGCTCCAGGAGCCACTCAAGAGAATGCAGAGTTGCATGTGCATGAGGAGAGTTCCAGGAAACCCTGAGAGCTTTTGAGGATGTTCCCTAAAAGGCTTCCTGCTCTCCAAGGCACGGAGAGCCACAGCATGCTTGTCTCCTGCTATATAACAGCTTGCAAGCAGGGCTGTAGGAATGCCCATATGGAAGTCCCAAACCATAAAGCTATGTTTCAACCTTGAGTATGAGCTTGAAAAAACCAAAAAGGAAAACTAATGCCATTTCCCCTGAGAAATTCCAGCCTCTGAAAATCAGAGCTGCCACATTACCGCTCAAGAAGAAAGGATGTTTTGGCTGGACTCCAAATTATTAGAGCTTTATAGGCCAAAAGCAAACACATTAAAAGTTCTTGTAAGCCAGCTGGCAGGCAATTATTAAGCAGCTTATCACATTCCCTGCTATCTACAGTTTCTGAAAATAAAATTTATGAGGAAACTCCAGATAGCTTAATTGCAATTACCTAGTGTAGAGGTGAGAAAGGCCAGGAGTCGAGGAATGAGGGTTTTGCACTTTGGAGCAAAGGGCCCAATACTCTTGTCAGACACCACAGTAAGTGTAATATATCACCAGGATGAGAGGCCGGGCACACACACACCAGACCTGTGAAGCTCTGAAAATAATCAGCCAAATTTATCCCACCAAGCAGCCACATTTCCTCCCATTTCTCTGCCCATGCTGACTCCAAGACCCCTGTGACTTGGACACACAGGAATCCATGGTGTCAGTCCCTAGGATCACAGTGCAGGTTTGGTAACAGCCTGCATGGCAGCAGCACAGCAGGGCTGTGCCTGCACCCAGCAGAAAGGGCCTCGGCTCCCTGCTCCTGCCTCCAGCTAAAGGGCAAGTGAAAATGAGATCCTACAGAAAGAGCTAGGCCCAAAACAACTGGAAAATATAAGGCCTCAGCTGTGACCAGGAGCCCAAGCCAACATACAGAGGGACGGTATTTCCAAGATGGACTTGATTTCAGTGCAACCATTTGATATTAGCCAACATTTCCACACTGCCCCCTCTCCTTCCCATCTGTTCATGCCACTTATTAAACTAACACATGCTGAGGACTTTTGACCTTTAGGACAAGGCATTTGATTTCCCAGCAGTGTCCAGCACTCAGAGCTTCAGTTTCAGACTGAACTGAGTGCCCGGGCACCTTTAAAGGAGTGATAACGAAGCTCTATGACATTTTCATAGGCATGTAAATGTCCACACAGCAACAAGGCAACCAACGACCAGGCTGGCAAGAAGACCCAGACGCTGCTTTGGGCTGTGTGGGAAGCAGTGCTCCCCCTTCACGCAAACAGACAATAAACTGGAGTGTAGCAGAACAAGGATCCTGTTGTCAAAGCCCATCCCACCCTGGATGGGAACAGGACAGGGTGTTACATGCAAACATACAAAAATACTGCAAATACAACACGGCCTTGAGTTCAGTTCAGATGCATACCTCACAGGACTTGGACTGAGTAGGGGGTCAAATACAAGTCTAGGTCTCAAAGATTCCCATGAGGGCTGTGGAAAAGGGAATGTTTGAATAAGACTGTCCCCAGCTCCCAGGCTGTCTTCAGAGAAAAGTAGCCATGTGTTCAGACTTGGCTTTAACTCTGAAATCAACCATTTTTTCTGCCTGACCCTCAGCAAGTCACTTTGGTTTTTTGCCATTAAGTCATGTTTATAGTGAACATTTTCCTATTGCCAGTAAAACACAGATGGCAACTGTGTGTCCTTTCATAACCTGTTTACGATGTGAGCTCTTGCTGTCCAGTTGTGCAGTGCCACTCTATCAAGCCGCTTTAGCAAGATGCCTTATGGCTTTTTCCAGCTTCTTCCTATCCATGGCTTTTTCCCTTCCACTCATCCCACCCCTGCCATATCAAATGGCCTACATGAGTGCCTGGCAAAGCACTGCTCGAGTCGGACATTAAATGCATTCATTAAACAGACAGATGTTTCTCTTTTGAAATTGAGCACTGTGGCACACTGCAATCTTCATTCCCAGTTATGAAGAACCAGGCAGAGGCTTGAGAGACCAGAAACAGAAGAGAGAGACCCACACAAATCATTTTTTGTCATGTTCAGTAACATTTCGTAAGGAATTTAGGACAACCAGCTTTTAATTCCAGTCTTTAAGTCAGCATGCTGTAATACCACACGCACAGCATGCAAGCTAACTTGCACTGCTCTCCAGACGAGAGGAAACAGGCAAAAGCAAGGAAAAAGCAAGCTTTGTGGTCTGTGTGGTGATAAAGCAGCAAAGCAAGAGGTCGATTTTCTAGTGCTACCTGTGGGTGACAGGCAGTGCTGGAGGAAAACTTGTACTTCAGGCTTTGCATTAACATAATCGCTTGCAGAGGGCTGGGGGATAAAGAGCAGGGGAATACATCATAAGGACAACTGCCAACATAGAAAAAAATAAATTTAGTCATCTAGGCTGATCCAGGCCATGTTAAAAATGCTTTATCCAAAAGGGCATTTAAGTATCAGCTGCACTCAGCATACTCACCCCTTTACCAGGTCCAGCATTTAGGCACTCCCTGCCCAAACACACTGCAATGAGCAGCATCTCTTCATCCCGCCTTCCAGGGCAATGCTCTGCCCCAACCCATGCACCACAGCAGTGCTCCCAGATAAACAGAGCAAGTGCCATCGGGATGGGTCCCACTCAGCAGAGAACAGGATGGCATCAACTATGAATCAGGCTGGGTATGAGGTATCAGCCCTCAACTATATTTATTTATCCACAAGAATTACCATTCAAAGGATACTCAGTTTGCAGCTACACACCACACATAGAGAGGAGAAAAAAAAAAAAGAGGGGGG
>VYZQ01054024.1:0-10682 GCA_013400655.1 Mystacornis crossleyi | reverse complement strand
CCAGCCAGCCCGGTGCTGCTCCAACACCCATCCCAGGCACCAATGCCACGCTGGCTCCAGCATACACGGGAGCCATGGTTGTTCCTGTGGCTCAGGGCTACAACACACCCAGGAGGAGCCATGCTCTGCCCACAGCAAATCCTCAGGCCCCTGCTCACGTGGCCGTGACCTTCAGGCCCCGGCGCATTTGTAGAGGCATTACTGGAAGCAAAGAAATAAGCTGGTTAGGTCAGGCTTGGCTCAGCGCCACCTGGTTAAGCCCTGCTGCATACAAAGCAGCTCATGCCAACCTCCTGACCACCAGACCAGACTGCTTTTGGACAGCTTTCCCCACTGTTCCCTCTCTCTGAAACACCACGATCCCACCGCAGCCCGGCACTGAATGGCCTGGCTGTGAAACACTGCCAGGAGCTCGGGCTCTCCAGCTTCCTGGCAGCTCCTAAAAGCTGAGACCATTTTACTTTCATGGGTACCAAAAGGTCAGAGATGTCACTCCCATTTCAGCCTCCCAAACGTTGCCTGGGTTGACAAAAGCCTGTGCCACTGCCCAGCTGGCACCAAGCAGGGATGTCTGACTGGCAGCTCCTGGGTCGGTGCTTTCCCTTAGGCTGATGCTGATGGGAGATGAAAACAAGACAACTCTCCACTGCCTTTCCAGGGTGGGCAGGAACAGCAGGATCCAGCTCTCCTGAACAGCAGGATAAGTCCAGGTGACAGGCACAAACGCTCCCCTTCCCCCAGCCCTTGCAGAACCAGCACAGCGCAGGGCACAGGGACCTGCCAGGCCTGAACCCATGTATCAGCAACAGCCCAGAGGGCACCCACAGGGAGCACAGAGCAGGGCTCAGCACCCCTTGCCAGCACTGCTTGCATTAGCAGTCTCAGCTGCACCTCTTTTAAGCTTAGTCCAGAACAGCACTCCAAAGGGATTACAGTAGTGGATTGTGGAGTGCAAGGCAATCCCCAACTCCACAACAAAAGGGACCGGAAAGGCTGCCAGCATGGCTCCAAGGACATTTTTACTTTAAAAGGCTGCATCTAGTCCCAAAAAACCTGTTCTCATATCACCAGTGTTCTGTAGGCCCAAGCCAACAGCAGGGCTACAGCAAGACACAGACCCTTGCTGGGGTACCCTTCTCTTGAAGGGAAGGCAAGGACTCTGCCACAGGCTGGTTCATGGGTACTGTAGAGCTGGTGCTGATTCTCTGATGAGCTGGTGCTGATTCTCTGCCGATTCCTCTGCTCTGCAGGGCTTCAGCCCCACTGGTATAGCTGACATCCCTCTAACATCAGCAAACACCCTTCAAATAATCTGCAAGCACAGCCTCACCAGCAAAAGATTCCCAGGATGCCAGGGCAGATGCTCCAGACCCTCTGGCAGTGGAGGAGATTGTTCCCAGGCACCTGTACTTCTCCACCACTTTTCTTCATGTTTTCTCAAGGCAAAGATTGCATAGTGGCTGTTTCCCCAGGGAAAGTTCTCTGTCCCCAAATTCCCAAGAGTGTCAGTTTACACTAATGTCAGATGAGCCCAGATTAGTCCTGCTGCTGAGCAGGGAGCTTTGCTCTGTGGCTTGTTTAGAACAACAAGAGGCAGCACGCCAGTGTCAGGGAGAGAGGCTCTGCTTGTTCAGGCAAACCACAGTACCTGGAAGCCCATGCTGAAAACAGGGTTTTGAGAACATCCTTTAAAACTCCTCCATCTGAGCGGGATGGGACAAGCATTTCTGGGAGCTGCTGGTGGGATTTCCCCACAAGCACAACTTGCCCCATTAGTGAGGGATCCCCACAGTCTCGCCAGAGAAGTGTTTTAGCCTGTGCCGCAGAAAGACAAAGAGGTCTGAAACAACCAGCACCTTGTGACATCCCAAAGAAGATCCACGGTCCAGCAGCCCCTCTCATGTGGGAGGAAATATTACTCCAAAGCAGTGAGCTGGAACACCTCTGCTCCATCATGCTCCACAGAGCAGCAGGCACAGTGGGATTTTCCTGGCTGTCCCTGACAAATATTTCAGAAGGCTGGTAGCCAGTGTCCCTGCCAGCTCTTTGAAAGTGTCCCTGTGCCTGGGCAGCACAAGATCCCTCCAAGGAACCCTGCCTGCTCTGACACTGCAGCCCCGGCTGTTCCCCCCTCATCAGCCAGGACTCCAGGGCTGCTCCTCTGTCAGCAAGAGGGGCTGCAGGTGCCAAGCAGGTGCTTGTCCCTGAGCAGAACAAGTCCCACTGACACTCACAGAATGCCAACAGCTGTTTGGTTGCACTGGCCCCGGGAGCAAATCCAAAAACCATATGGCAACCAGGAACCACAATGTTTCAGTGTCCTTGAGCATTGTGCTTCTTGGGGAGAAGCATTTGCATGTGCTGCCTGCAACAAGCCTTGCTTAGAGGGGCAGGGATGAGAGCTGCAGAGGCACACCAGTAAAGTCCCAAAGTGCCTCAAGAGTGGGTACATTAATGATAAAAAGCCCATTTCTGGGCAAAAACGACACACACCCAGAAAATAACAGCTCTGCATCAGGAGACAGCAAACATTTCTAAGTCCACTCATCTGTCTGACACAGCACAGTCCAGACTGGGAGAGCTGGGCCAGGGCTAGTCCCAAAACCTCCACAGAAACCCTCTAAGGGGACTTTATCCTGCCTCTTGCCTTCCTCTTCTTCAAGCCTTTAGAGTCCCACAGGTGACACATGGGGACTCTAAGTAGAGACACTGTTCTGGGCTTTTGTAGCTTTTAAAGTGAATAACATGCTGTAGCATCCCAGCCCTCAGAAGCCAAACTCATCACAGTGGGGCTGCTCTAGCTCCTAGAATGAGATCACAGCTTTCTTCCCTACTTCTCCATCCCAAGCACCTAGACAGCACCAGTAAACCAGCTCCAGTGCCTAACATAACCCACTCCCTGCCTCCAAACAGGCTGACATTTTGGTCCTGAGAGATCTCAAATGGGCTCAGTGAGACAGAGAACTGATTTGGACACAGCTAGCACAGACGGAAACTCTGCCTTCATGCATGACGAGCGGCACAAGGGTTTGATCCATGGGTGAGAGTGCTGGGCAGGACACAGAGGAGCGTGCTGCCAGCCCCTCCTCCAGAGCAGAGGTTATCTGGCACTGGCCAATGCTGCCTGCAGCACTGGGGTTGCAAGGGATTCATGGAGAGGGCTCAGACTGAAGGGAGGTGCACAATCTGCTTGTGGGGAGACCAAGAACAACAATGCATGGGAAATGCTGCACCTGTTGGCTCTGGGATGGCTCAGCAGTCCTCAAATAAAAATGGATTAAAGTAATTAAAGGCTTCACTGATTCACTCGGCTCCTGAGGGGGCTTAAGTGGCATCTGCTGCCTCCTCCTGAACCCTGCATTAACAGGGATGCTTCACGTCTTCTTTCGCTGCCTCCTCCATTTGCATCCCATGGTGGCATTTGCAGCCTGGAAAGTGGCATCTCATCCCAGACAAGAGCCAAACCTCCTCCTTTTCAGCCCCTTCCTTTGGGGTCTTCCCCACACAGGAGCCAGCTGGCACACGCTGCCCACAGGCATCAGACCACCCTGCTGTGCTTTGGCAGTGTGCTACCAGCAGTGCCTGGGGCTGATGGGGCATTTCTGCCCTTGCCTTTCACAAACCCCATTTTTCCAAGGCAAGGACCAATTCAGGTGACGCTGGGCAGGTAAACAGCCCAACAGAGTGGTGTCATAATAGCAAATTTCTGACGGCAGTCCTATCCTTGGCCCCTAACATATGGTCCCTAGTTGTGAAATGGAGTGATGATGCCACTGCAGCCTGGCAGCTCTAGGACAGCATGACACTGTGCCAGAAATAAACACTGTCCCTATTAATCATGTGGCATAAGCCTCACTTTTCGCAGAACAACGTTCTTCAAGGCACTTTAGAGTGTCTTAATGGTCTCTCTGCAGCATAACAACAATTCACTCCAAAGCTGTTGGAGCCTTTTATGCCAGTGACTGATGTTCTTCCTGTGCAATCAGCAGCATCCCCAGAAATAGTGGAGCAGTCTTTCATATCAGCAGTGGTATCACACCTCCAGCACAGGGCAAGAATAAGCTCCTGAGACAGGTAAAAAATGGTTTATCCATTATAGCAACAATTTAACTGCTGCTGACAACACTGAGGTGGGTGATATGGGTATTTTCAAGAGTGAACAGGGCAACAATTTGCTTTTGCCCTGGTATGCAGAGGTGGCGTGTGCTCTGCACTTTGCAAGGGACCAGATTAAAAAGCACTGAACTGCAAGTAAGGATTTCCTTAGGGACCAAGGGGGAACAGCAGGTCCATCGTGTGTGCACTGCCCTGCTTCGTGCCAAGAGCCTCTTCGTGCCCTTCTCAGTGGGATGTTGGGCTTCACAGTCAGCTCAAATGCTGACAAATGAGCCTTGTGCCCTGGCTGCTGTGGACCTGAGCCCTGCCACTGATTGCTCTCATTAATCTGAAGGAAATTTTGTGCTGAGGTCTGGTGTGTCCCATTCCACCTCCCCAGCCGTGTGCTGGGAGCAGCCAGGGAGCAGCGTTTGCTCAGGCGTAGTGGGAAGTTCCACATAGCTCCCGGCCCCAGGGCTGGCAGCTCCAGCAAGCCTCCATCCCCATGCTGCTGCCTCCCTGCTTTGGGGTCTTTGTCCTTTTTTCTTGACAGTCAGTGAAAAGGGACTCGATTTGCCAGCTTTCACACCACAGGAGGGCTGTTCTTGCCTTCTGGGGCAACAGGGATTTGGGAGGGGGAATGGCATTGGTGATAAAGGCAGGCAGGGGTCAGCACAGCACTCATCTGTGTCAAATTATGTTTTCTTTATGAATAAAATAACACCAAGCACTATTTGAAGCATTTACAATTTTCTACTCAACTAGGCAGCAAAGTGGCCACCTGGCTGGTGCTCCCAGAGACTGGCACAGGAGCTGAGGAGTGTCAGCCTGATCCCATAGCCAGACCAAGAGCCTGATCCCCTTCTGTAAGCCTACATTTACAAATTCCTGTGGTCAAAAAAATCCTTGAGGCTGCTGGCTGCTCTCATGAGAGTGGCCACATGCATTTGCCCTCAGCTCACTTCAACCCAAGAAAGGCTGCAGACCTGTAGAGGTCAAAAGACCGGTAATGAAATGTTACACCAATAACTTGATATTTCTTAAGAGTCCTTTGCAATATGATAGTGAAATCAGCTATGGTTGTGGCCAGGGACCAGGAGTAATACAAGCTCAGCTTCATTTGAAAACCCAGCTCCCTCCAGGCAGGTGTGCATGCAGGGCTGGACATGGGCATCCGAGCGGCCAGAGCACAGGACAGGGAGCAATGGGGCTGGGCTGAGGCATGCACTGGATGCTGCGGTGGTTTTGACACTCCTTCCCATGACAAGGGCAGTGCCGTGGCAGCAGATTTCATAGCTGCTGGCCCAGGAATGCCGGGATGTGCCTGGACACCGACTCCTGGGTGCCTGCCAGTCCTGATTGCAAAACCTGCCAATATAACAGTGTCCCATAATGAGCTGGGAGCACAGGAATGTGCACAGTCAAGCTCTCTGTCAACGAGTAAGCCTCCCAAACCCCGCACTGCTCTGCCGCTGCAAGAGAAAGGAACATGCAGTTTCTTGCAACAATCCTGAGAGCAGTTTCATCGTGACCACCACCCAGAAGGCAAAGCCCAGTCTGGCAGCTCTGGAGGGAGCAGGGTGTTATTCTGCCTTTCCTAGCCCTCAAGAAATTTTGGAAATTCATCCAAACTGCAGCACTTGCTTTGGCCAATGCCTTCAGGGCATTAGCAGCAGCATGAGGCATTGGGTTGTGCTGATTTTCTCTGTGTTTCTCCTTACCAAGAACACGGTGTCATCCCAGCAAACATGTGCCCCAGCTTGCTGAATCATATAAGCCTCAACACTTCACATGGCAGAACTTTGCGGCAAAACAATCGAGCTGTCAGATTTTTGAGCACTAACATCACAGATGGGAAAAAGTCTTACTAATCCTCCAAAGTTCCTTCCAGTGGATGATTTCCTTCATGTCTCTGGATCGGTCCCAGCTGCTGCAAATAAGCACAGATAGACCAAAACTCAGCAATAACTCAGGAGATTTGGGCAACTGCTCAGATGGCATCTCAGTGTCCAGGGGCATATAAGAGAGGTTTTCATACAGAGCACTGAGAACAGCAAAAGGTATTTGAGGCTAATCAAAAGTAATGGTAGAGTACAGTTTAGCTAACCTCTAAACCACGTGGTTTGTGCCTTCATCACACACAGAAATGTTGGCTTCAATCTGCCAGTCATCAATGAACTTTGTTCCAAGTCATGAGAACTCCTTTCAGAGCCTCTGGGTTCAGCAGTAAGACTATTTTAATCAACGGATGTGTTCATTCATTGAACACCAATGTCAGCAGCTGCTATAGCACCTTAGGGACAAAGTACCTTTCTCTGGGTTCATCTGCTCCTAAATAGGTTAAGCAACTTCTAACCCTGCTCCCTCCCAAACCAGATCTGTGGGAGAGTCACATCAGCCTAGGTGGTATTTTGCCCATTTTTACCCCTCTTTATCACCCTGATCTGATTGCAGCAATTTCTTACCTAATTCATTAGCTCAGACTTTGGCTACAAGATGCTCTGATACTGCACCTTAATGGCACCTATATAAATCTGACCCTGCTCAAAGCCATTCTCATCACCCTTCCCATGGCTCGCACTCTGACCATGCTGATGGCTCTTTTTCCCGCTTTTGTCAGAGCACAAACATAGTCCAAAATTACCGTCAGTTGTGCTACGAGCAAACATTACAGCACCCACACGTGGGACAAATAACACTGATTAATGGTTTATACAAAGTGGTTGGCTTTAAGCTCCAGTAGGAGCATTGCACTTCCCCAGCAGGGAGCCAGGGACAAGGATAGTGGTTGGAGTTGGTGGTTCAAGGCAGCCCATGCCTGTGATACTGCCTCCAGACATTTGCTGCAGGAGCTCTTTGCTGTGCATCCGAGTCAAGGCCAAGAACAGTCCTACCGGGACACAGTGATGCCCAGGATGTTTGGGAGTAACACAGAACAGTACATGCAAAGAACGGAACTACTTACTATTTATACTTTGTGTTGCTTTGTGGGATTTAACCCACTTAATCACCAGACTAATTCCAGCTGAAGCAGTGGGTGTCCTCACTGACACTGTCAAAGCACGATGGGGATCCCAGGCAGGAGGAGCTTGCCTGCAGGTTGGAAGAGGCACCTGCTCCCATCAGCAATGTCTCCAAGACTGTCCTGCTCAGCTGCAGAGGGGCACAGTGTTACTATCTGAAACTAGATTTTATTGCTACTTCTTACTCCTGGCAAGATGCAGTCACACTGCACACAGAAGTGATTTTCACATGGAAATAGATGGGTTTGGGAAATAGCGGTCATTTTCTGCCCATTTACTGCAACACAAACTCCCCATCTGAGCCCTCGCTGGGACAAATTAAGTCCTCTGACTCCTATAGTTCCTGTCCCCCTGCTCACCTGGCTGGTGACAGAGTACCATAACCTGCTTTGTCCTATAGGGAGCAGGCAAAAGTCTCCATCATATGGGCAATCGTTAACTGCCCCTTTGAGCCGGGGAGGTGCAAGGAGAAGCCGTCCTGCTCGGCAAATACACTAATGGCTCAAATGGAGATTAGCAGAAGTGTGTTACCAGCCAACCTGCGCCAAGAGGTGACATGGTACCAGGGACACAGCATGGTCTGACCAGCTACACATCCCCTGCCTTTGGCTTTGCCGCCAAGGTCACCACCACAGTACAACCAGCATGACTTCTGAGGTTGTACTGGGATTGCATGGAGTTTGTGCTGGGAGCTGGTGGGACAAGGTGGGAGGGAAGGCTGGGCTCCACAGCCAGTCCCTACCACCACAAGCAGCACCTCAGCCCACATCAAGCATTAACCCAGCAGAGCAAATGTTTAACCAGCCTCCAGGACCTCCCTGCAGCAAGAGGGGAAACACCGTCTGCCTTTGAGTCCAGCCCCAGGTGACTTCAGCAGAGTAAAGTTTTGCCTGCAGACTGGGAGCCAGACATGACTGGCAGTGATGCTGCAGTCCCAATCCCATGCTGAGAGTGGAGATTTAATAAAGATCCATGAAGGCAGACCAGAAAGAGCTGTCTGCTCTGTCACTCACAGCTGCACCCAGACTCCTCAGCAGGCAGGCAGCGTTATCTCACTGTCACTGCACTGGCATCAGCAGGCGGCATTGCACACCCAGGGAGAGCCAGTGCTGATGTTGGGAATTCACTTGACACGTCTGGGACTTTTTAATGCACAGGAGACATGTCCACACAAGAAAGCTCCTGGTGCCACAGCAACTGGCTAAAGAGATGACAGCCAGCAGCCAGCATCACTAGCACAGTAACTCAGCAGCTGAAAGTCCATCTAATGAACAGCCCTGGTAACAAGGACTCGGCTGTGGGCTCATCCAGAACCATTTTCCTGTTCCCAGGACTCATTAATAACCATACAGCCACTCACCAGTGACACTCCAGGTGCACATCAGTATGGCATTATTTTCTCTTTACATGCACATTGAATGAGAAAACCATGTCATTCCCCCATCACAGCAGAGCCCAAGTCCCAGGGGATGAGCCCTCTGTGCCACTCACATACCAGAGCTGTTCCAGAGCTATCCCCAGAGCCATGCCAGAACTGCCTGGGTCTTCTGCCAGCTCCTGACTCAGGGACACACTGGGCTCGCTCCTCTGGGGTGATACCTCCAAAGAAGACCCCTCCTGCAAACCCCTGCAGCATTCACAGCAACACGGGGCCACACCATCTACAGGAGATGCAATGGGTGATGCTGGAATGAGCTCCCCATGTCACCTTCTCTGAGGACATGAATCCACTTCCTAAGACACACGGGGGGCAGCTGGTGAATGACACAACTCCTTGTCTGCAGGAGCCACTCCAGATAAACCTCATCCAGCAATCAACCACCCTCACAAAGTAACCTTCAGGGAGCTACAGGGGCAGCACAAAGGCTTTTTGTTAATCTCAAAGACACAGGAGCACAGGGGAGATTGCTTACTAATTTAGATAGCAAAGAGAACTGTTCTACAAGGAGCTCCTAGAAAAAGAGCTTAGCCATGAAAAGTCCTTTGGTTCAGGACAGCACCCCACAAACCCACTTCCTCCTCCTTTCTGCAGGAGAGGAGCCCAGATGTGCAGCTGGTCAGGCACCATGGTGCATCAGAAATATATCCAGAAAATTTAACTGGCCTTTTTCTGATTTGTTTTACTCAGTCAAAAGCAAGAGTTGATGGATCACAGCCCTTTTCCATTCCCACGTCCACCAGCCATAACCACACTTACTTGGGAGCTCAAAACAGATTTAGATCGATGCTCTTTTCCCCCTTTGACATATCTCCAAGGAACTCACAGACCTGAAACTTGTTCAAAGGTAACCCAAAGGGTGTAGCATAGATGTGCATCCATTTCCTTTTCTATTCAAAGGTAACCCAAAGGGTGTAGCATAGATGTGCATCCATTTCCTTTTCTATTCAAAGTAAGACAAATGGTATTTTTGTAGTGTGCAATGAGCAGCCAGGCCATGGGACAGTGCATGATGTGAGGGGAATCTGCTGGGCCACAAAAAGCTTGTGGAGCACACATGGTCTATGAGGTCACAGTTTTAGCAGAAAACATGCACAGCCTCCTTGCTTGAAGGCCTCTCCTTTGCCACAGCCTTGGTTTAGGTGCAAAAGCTGTGTGGGGTCTTCCAAACCCTGCCTGTGAGTAATCCACAGCTGGACGGCTTGGGCTGACCACGCTCACAGGCACACGGATATATACCACACACATTGGAATGAGGACCAGCCTGCCTCTCCTCTCCTCCGTCTGAGGCCCCATGTCAATTAAACTGAACAGCTACTGGTCAGGAGGTTAAAAATAATAATTTTTTTAGTTTCTGGTAGCAAAGGACCAGCAACTTCTCCTATGTTTTATCTCCTGTAAAAGAGCAATATCTGTACAGTCTTTTCCCATTTCTCTCTTTTCTTTTCTTCCAGAAAGAATATTCCCTTCAGTCCAAGGGTCCAAGGTCTGCAATACCTGTACAGTCTTTTCCCATTTCTCTCTTTTCTTTTCTTCCAGAAAGAATATTCCCTTCAGTCCAAGGGTCCAAGGTCTGCAATACCTGTACAGTCTTTTCCCATTTCTCTCTTTTCTTTTCTTCCAGAAAGAATATTCCCTTCAGTCCAAGGGTCCGAGTAGAAGCAAGAAGCCAGGGAGTGGCAGTCCAGGTGAGTGCCAGCAGCCCATGCTGACCCTCAAAGAGGTTTGGAGGCGAACTGGGATGGACTGGGGCTTCTGCTCACACCTGGTGCTGCTGAGCCCTTGGCTGGGAAACATGGCTGGGATGGGGGGAAATGTTGGGATGTAGAGAGGTGCAAACTGTGGAAAGGTGAAAATAAGTGAAAGAGTGCCCCTATGCCCATGAGAACCTGGCTTCTTTCTCCAGTCCTTCACAGGGCCAGGAGTGTCAGGCCAGGACATGGTCTGGACCATGCACCCTTGGGTGCTGCAGAGTGTGAGGGTCACTGGGCACCCCAGTGGTGCCCCCTACCTTTCCCTATCCCCTTCCTCTGGGTGGAAATGGTTTTGCTTCATCCCTGACCTTCCTGGGACCGGGACGCTGAGCATCTGCAGGCTGGCACTGGCCAGAACTGGACCACAGAACC